>BQKZ01003695.1:40675-59143 GCA_036244855.1 Temnopleurus reevesii
AGGAATAATCTTGGGGAGAATATAGTTGAGATTGTAATGTAAAAGTCAAATGCGTACATAAATTCACTAAATTTCAGACCTCTTTGTACATTACAGAGTTATCATTTTCACGTTTTGAAAGATTATTGTGCAAAAGTCAATGGGCATTCTAATAGGAAAAAAAATAAAACCCTAGTAAAAATTTCAGCTTATACAGCATGTGATCTTATTTTGTACTACGTATATTGCTAACCTATTGCTAACCTAAATACTGACCTAAATTTCAAGACATCTTTTTAAGAAATCAAGCTCTCAATGACTAGGACATATAGGTTTATTTTTAAGCATTATTCATACACATGCATGCACCCAGGATTTAGATACCTGGGGGGCTAAGCTCAAATTTGGTGAACTGGGGAGCTAAGTTGAGCTAAGAAGCAAAAAAAAAAGGGGTCTTCACTTCCAGTTTATTGCCCCCAGGCGGCTGAGCTGAGTTAGCCGACAAGCAAAAATCAACAAAAAAAGGAGAGGAAAGGATGTAGTTTAGAGGCGTGTATCATTCAATTCTGAATATTTACGCCAGAAGAAGAAGAGAGAAAGAGGATCGCCATCTTAACGTCTCCATCCCAAAGACGGTATGTGACCAGGCTTCGAACCCACAGGCAGGAACTAACCCAAGTCTATGACTGTCCCGAACAGCTTGCTGGAGAACTGCATAAATGTCAGCAGTTTTGAGGGGTTACGTGTAATACTAGCATGCAGTGCTCTGGTCTACAACCCGCTGTCTTGAATGCACGCATTACATTTACAGTTCATAATTTTAATCATTTGCGGAAAAAAGTATACTAGTGAATCCAGTTATGGGACATTTCATTATTTTACTATAAATAACTTTGTCAACAGAAGCTATTTAAAACCCTCTCATTACCGGCTACTCTTTGAGAAAATCACAACTTTCATTTTCAATCCAATTTGTCAGAAATGGAACTCTGACCTGTTTGTATTCATTGGAAAGCTGCAGTCTCTAGCTTTCCAATGGTTTATAACTCAACAGTAGAGGGCAGTATATAGTGAAACAAGAGCAGAATTATTCTTACTTGCAAACAGTGTTCAATGGCGCCAAAATACGACTAAGGGACTGAGAGGGTTAAATTTGCAAATGTACAGGCACAAAATGGCTGCCAACCTGGAGAACTCTCCATTCACTTTGTACACATAATTTCACATTTTCCTCTTTCTTCAGAAAAGTAGACAAAATTTTGTTTTTTCGGTTGAGTATATTATAGCCACATCAATTCTGCAAGCATTCCAGAAAGAACGGTATCGGTTACTCATTTGAAACATGATATTGATCCATTTTCAATAAATTTGTATACAACATGAATGAGGAGTTCTCCATGTATGACATCACAGATTATGCTAATTGGCTACATGTTGCCAATTCAAGGATGCCCAGCACAGGTAGAAAATGAGAACTTTGAAAATTCAGAACTTTCAAACGGATTATCCGATTTTGCTCAAATTTTCACTATTTGTTCATCTTACTGACCGTACATCATTGTCTGGGTGTAATTCCCCTTTAAAGAACAAGACATCTCCGTACTCACAAGTGTCAATACGAAAGTGCATTTATATTATAAGCACCTCAAAAGCTTGGTGAAATGAGGCCTTTTACCAGAAACTCACCAACTGTGTGTATAGTGAATAGGATTAAGAGAAGGATGCCAAATCTATTACTTAAAATGTTAAAGTTAGTACCAGTACAGGTACCATATACCGTATGGTAAGGGGTTCCTCCTCTGCGCCAGGTCCCTCATCTGCGCCTCATTGACATACGCGATGTAAAACGCGCGCTCGGTGAAATCAAGACTTTTTCGTGAAAATCTCCAACCACGTGTAAAGTGAATGGGATGCAGAGAAGGGACCCAAATATTTTGAACGGCAAAAATGAGAGGGGTGTATATTTCATCTAAAATGACATTGTTCCTGGTCAGATTTTGCTGAGATATTTCTCACACATAATCTTTAGGATATCTGTGATAATATCAGACTAAAATTGAATTGGATATTCATTGACTTCATGCTTTTTTCAAGCTGAAAGCTTAGGTGCACAGATGTGGGACCTCCCATCATACATGATACAATAACATTGGTTGTACATGTATGGTAGGGCCTTTAGGGGGCTCCTCCTCTGCGCCAGGTCCCTCATCTGCGCCTCATTGACATACGCGATGTAACTCGCGCGCTCGGTGAAATCAAGACTTTTTCTTAAAAATCTCCAACCGCGTGTAAAGTGAATGGGATGCAGAGAAGGGACCCAAATATTTTGAACGGCAAAAATGAGAGGGGTGCATATTTCATCTAAAATTACAATGTTCCTGGTCAGATTCTGCTGAGATATTTCTCACACATAATCTTTAGGATATCTGTGATAATATCAGATTAATCATTAAAATTGAATTGGATATTCATTGACTTCATGCTTTTTTCAAGCTGAACGTTTAGGTGCGCAGACGTGGGACCTCCCATCATACTTGTAGCTGTAGTCAGAGTGTAGGCCTGAAAAAAAAAAAAGAGTTCAAAAATGAGAGGGGCATCTAAATGATCCATTTCATACAAAATGACATGGTTCGTGACCAGATTTTGTCGAGACAGTTTTCATAAGTTCTCTTTAGAATATTTTTGATAACATCAGATTAATATTGAATAGGATATTCATTGAATTGATGCTTTCTTTAAAGCTTAAAGTAAAACTTTCAGCGCACAGACCTTATTTTTACACATCCATATATACTCCGACCATGGCCTACCCGGAAGCACCTCCACTCTCAAACAGGTAACACTGGCACTGCACTGCAAACCACAGTCCACAGACTCCGTGAACTGGCGTAAAAAAAAACTAAAATCTGAATTTTGCTTACCACACTTCTGTCTCCGATTAAATTGAAAATAATTTCATTTTCCTGTGGAGTCAGCAGCTTTGAATTAACATTTTTAGGGGGCATCCGTCTCGTAGATCTCGTACTCGTCATGATTGCGAATTTAATCAATTTACAATCAAAATCGCAAATTGTTTCTGCACAAGAAATAAACTCCTCGAATCTCGGAACTAAGCAAATATTGTTTTGAATATATATATATATAGGTGTTGCCAATTTTGCCTTCATGAAATAAAAATGAAATATTAGAATTATAAAATTTTTACTAGCATATTCATCAAAAATGACAAAACTTAAAACATTTTTAAATAATCAGTTTGTAACAAATAAGACGTATTTTTTTAAATGCATACGCGACAAACAAGTCTACATGATCTGTATTAAAGAGTATCGTCTATTAAACAGGACACTATAATAATGACCTATAAATTTCGGCGCAAAGTCTACGAAGGGGGAGGGGCAAGTAGTGCAATAACATAAGGAACGGGGGGGGGGGGGGGGGGGGGGGGGGCCCCCCCCCCCAAAAAAAAAAAATTTTTTTAAAAAAGGGGACCCCCCCCCCCCCCCCCCTCAGTCTCGATTATTATTTTTAAAATAAATTATGGAATATAACTATGAAGAACTATTGCACAAACGTGTTTATGATACTGGTAGTATTGCCATATTTTACTTTGAGTGTTCACTTTCCATTTACCATCTCTGCTGTCTCAGAGTATTTTCCTACCACACCCCTTTGAGTAATCTTATCAACATTAGGCTGTTTATTTTAACCGAAATGTAGCATTGAATCCTCAACTAATAGGTGTAACAAAAAATAATTAACAAATCATTCTGATTTATATGTCTCTTCTCTACTCCCTCCATCTTCTTGGGGTGTTGCTGGAATTTTTTTTTATAAGCTACAAGTTGCTTGGGAGGGGTAAGCTCGCTATTCATAAGGACTGCTATTCATATGGATCAATGACTCATAAGGACCACTATTCATAACATGTAAATTCCTATACCCGAAGGGTCGCTATTCCCTATTCATAAAGGCATAACTTTAAGGGGAATTATTCATATGGATCGCTATTCATAATAGGAAAAGAGGGTCGCTATTCATAACAACACATAAGGGTCACTATACATAAGGACTGCTATTATATAACTCATAAGGGTCGATATACATAATTCAGAAAGATCGAGGTTCGCTATCCATAATAACAAATAGGGGTCATCATAAAGGTCGCTTTTCATAATGGGAGAAGAGGGTCTCTATTCATAATGGGAGAATAGGGTCGCTATTCATAAAGGCCATTGTTCATAAGGGTCGATATTCATAATCACAGAAGAGGTTCGCTATTCATAATGGGGAAATAGGGTCGCTATTCATAATCATGAAATAGGGTTGCTATTCATAATCAGGAAATAGGGTCGCTATTCATAAAGGCCATTGTTCATAAGGGTCGCTATTCATAATGGGGAAATAGGTTCGCTATTCATAATGGGGAAATAGGGTCGCTATTTATAATGGGGAAATCGGTCGCTATTCTCTTCTTCCATTATGAATAGCGACCCTCTTCTTTCATTATGAATAGCGACCCTCTTCTCTGATTATGAATAGCGACCCTCTTCTCTGATTATGAATAGCGACCCTCTTCTTCCTATGAATAGCGACCCCATTCTCTGATTATGAATAACGACCCTCTTCTATTATGAATAGCGACCCCATTTTCTGATTATGAATAGCGACCCTCTTCTTCTATTATGAATAGCGACCCCATTTTCTGATTATGAATAGCGACCCTCTTCTTCTATTATGAATATCAACCCCATTTTCCGATTATGAATAGCGACCCTCTTGTCTGATTATGATTAGTGACCCTTATGAATATTGATTCTTATGAATAATGACCCTCTTCTTCAATTAGGAATAGCAACCATTATGAATAATGACCTTTATGAATAGCGACCCTAATTTGGTATTATGAATAGCGACCCTTTTTCCGTATTATGAATAGCGACCCTTTTTTAGTATTATGAATAGTGACCCTTATGAGTTATTATGAATGGCGATCCTTATGAACAATGGCCCTTATGAATAGCGACCCTTATGAGTTATTATGAATAGCGGTCCTTATGAATAATTTTTCGTTATGAATAGCGGTCCTTATGAATAATTTTTCGTTATGAATAGCGGTCCTTATGAATAATTTTTCGTTATGAATAGCGGTCCTTATGAATAGCGAGTGAACCCGCTTGGGATACACCAGTAAAATCAGTGTTGAATGAGCATCTTGCAAGAAGTGCACAATAATCGTGTGCCACTGGAAATGCATGTTACAATTGGCAACTGATTCGCAACAAATTGCAATTTTTTAGTAGCACCCGTTAATGTCTTACCTACACTCCCTCTCTCTCTCTCTCTCTCCCTCTCTCTCGCTCTCTCCTCACATCCCCTCTCTCTATTTCCTCCTGAGTAATTATCTTGTTATCCTTTTATCCCCTTTATAATCCATTGTTTTTCCTATCCAAACCCTACCCCCCCCCCACTCTCTCATCTTGCCACTTACTCTCTTTCTACTCTCTTTCTTTTCAATTCCTGCAATTGCATTGCTTTTCTATAGCAATACAATATAGATTTTCTTTAATTGACATGAAAACAACACAATGGCAGACTTTGGGTTCATCATTTTTGTTCTTTTATCTCATACATTTGCATTACTTTCTTTATGTACACATATAAAATAAATCTTTATTTTTTACAATATAAGCAGAGGCAAATATTATGCGGCACATAGATATTGCCATCCTTAGAGTAAATTTTCATAAATACATACATCACATAGTAAAATGGTTCCATTCTCAACCCAAACCTGGTCAAACTTTTCAAATGATAAAGATGAAATTCCAGATGAAATCACAGTGAAAATTCATTTGAGGAAACACACTGTTAAAGTTTTCCAAAGGAGAGAGAATTTGTTTGAAATTGACATGTAACATGTAACATATTATTTCAATAATTTTACTCTCTATCTCTACCTACTATTGAGAAAAGCAATGTAGACTAGTAAATAGCCTTTTTTTTTTTAAAGATATCAATTACCAGGTAGTATATCCTTTACCTAGTAACACTTGACATAACACAAGAGAATTCTTATACATAACTATCATGAACTTAAATCCAAAGCTAATATTTTAGGCTGTAACAAATTCTGAAAAATCTCTTTTACATCAATAACTTAATTATCACAAGCAAGGAATTCAGCAGCAAACAAACAGCTTATTCCATTTAATTTACCTTGATTTTGATTTAAACATATACACTGTATCTTATATAACAGGTTTCAACATTAGAATATTAGTAAAATGTAATGTGAAGTAATGTCTATACCATATTTCTAAAGCAATATGTGTGAAAGTTTTGATACAGGAAAAAGGGACAATTGTTTATCCACTTCTTCTTGTCGATCAGTGTGTGGTATATCCTCATTTTTCAATTCTTGGCAAATTTAGTAAAAACAAATACTACATTTATGAAATCACATCATTTTCACAATTGAGGTTAATAATGCATTATTATCAATTATTATCTATATGAGNTTAATTATCACAAGCAAGGAATTCAGCAGCAAACAAACAGCTTATTCCATTTAATTTACCTTGATTTTGATTTAAACATATACACTGTATCTTATATAACAGGTTTAAACATTAGAATATTAGTAAAATGTAATGTGAAGTAATGTCTATACCATATTTCTAAAGCAATATGTGTGAAAGTTTTGATACAGGAAAAAGGGACAATTGTTTATCCACTTCTTCTTGTCGATCAGTGTGTGGTATATCCTCATTTTACAATTCTTGGCAAATTTAGTAAAAACAAATACTACATTTATGAAATCACATCATTTTCACAATTGAGGTTAATAATGCATTATTATCAAACAAAACAATGAATAGAGGAGCATTTAAATAAAAAATTCTTGATTAAAAGCGCAAAAATTAGACTAACATAGAGAAAAAAGTTTGAGCGAAATTGGACAATAAATAAGAAAGTTATGAATATATGAAATATGAATAATTCACAAACTAGTATTTCTCGAAAATTGAAAACTTAAGGTAACGTGACATGAAGTGGTGATGACATATGTTTGTAACTTCGTCAATTGGCTTTTCGTCAATTGGCTTATCACATCTCATTGATTTTTGTCATTGTAAATCCATAGTGAGAAAATTATTAATTTACTGTACTAGTTGACAGTAATCTTGCTACCATGAAAGCATAATTCCAATGCCAAATACATATTTCTCATTGAATATATTGACTATTAAAATTATATTCACCTATAAAATGTTGATTCCTCTTCTTTATGAACAATACTTCAGAAGTTACATTAATAAATATATCCATCATTACCACATCATTACCACATCATGTCCATTGATCCGAAGTTGCTAATTTGGTAAAAATATTACTTTTTGAATAATGTTTAAATGTCTTACAGTAATTCATAACTTTCTTATTGGCACTCAATTTTTTCACACTTTTTCTGTTTGTTTAATTTTTTTTGCTTAAAATCAAAGCACGATTTTGTTTGGTGTGGGGTCATCCTTTAAAGATTCTGGAGCACGGGTATGAGAGGGCTATTGAGAAGTTGCTGCACTCTGCTTCAAAATGTGACATGTGACAGCAAGAATGTCTTAACCATGACAAACCTTTACAACTTTGGCTGAATTGTTTCAGAGACAATCGCCGCACCGAAGGGAGCTGGACCACTCGCTCGCATTGATTTACACCTATAACTGCAAAAAAACTTCCTTGAGTTTTGGGGGTGGGGCTAATTTGATTAACAGCAGATTCTTTTACTCTCTTTGTGAAGAGACATGAGGATGAGCGCGTTTTCATTCAAAAGCATCCTCTCTTGCTCACCCTCCAGAATCTTTACATCAAAATAAAATTAAGAGTAATCTCAAGTCTGGTAAATCTTTATAAGGGAGGTGTAAGTATTTTCATAAAAACAAATGACATCTCCTGCATAAGAATGACCACTATCTTACAATGTGGTACATGTTGTACATCTTTGGAAATGAGTTAATAGAGAAAAATCAGATATCTCTTTAGCTACATGGATAAATTCTATTTGAAATTAGACATTATTGACATGTTCAGATGACTCTTTTGCTAAGGCCCATCTTGAATTTGCCATTCTAAAGAAGTTGTAAAGTATGAAAAAGTGGCTACATACATTTTATATTCTGAAATTTCTCTAAAGCCATATTCATCAAATTCTACATTACACAAACATCATAATCTCATACAGAACATAACAATATTGCTTTTAAATCCTTAACTGTTAAGTTATTTTTGTTAAAATAGGTATAAAGAAGCACTATATTTTGGACAAATTCATTTCTGATTTTTTTTCTTTCAAGGATGGTATAATGTAGACTCACTAAATAATTTGACAAGTGTCATGTTAAAGGGGTATATTTCACCATTCATTCAATTCACATACTATATCAATTATACATACAAAAATAGTAATGATCAGGAAACCTCTTACTCTTACAAAAATAAATTTTAACTCCATAACTAACATTTACAACAGACGTTTGCTTCACTATGTACATTCCAAATAGAATGTGTAATATCTCTAAATATAAACAGAAAAGTTATATTCATATAACATCAGTATTAACTCTTAATTTCGTGATAATGCCCTTGTGGCACCAATTAAATTGAGTTATTTTTTCAGTATTGCTTTTCAACAAACAAAACATTATGCACCAAACAATTTTCATAAAATACGCAAAATGCAATTTGGTACATAACATGGTAATCCTACATATAGTGTAATAATCTAAATGCATTGCCATGGATCATTTCATCCTTCCATACTGTTTCCTTTTCAACCACACTCCACTTGAATATTACCCTTAAATTGATTGCCAATGTTAACAGGTATGATAATATAGTGCATGGTGCACATAATAGAATTTGATAAGTGTCAAATTACTCCCCAAACACAAAACATCTTATACAGCAATGGTTTGTTCAATGGTAAAAACGTGAGGCAGGGTGCATGAGGCAAGGAGACAGTTTCTCTTTGTGATATGGATGACACTCATAAATGTATGTTTTGTGGCACAAAAAACTTGTTAATAAATCATTATGGGGTCAATTCCAAATCTATACAGCCTAGCAAAAGTCTCTGTTACTGTATTACCAGAATTTTTCTAAAGCATATACAATGTAACTTTTGCCATTTGTAAATTTTTGCACTAAGAAATTGTGTGGTGGACAAAAAATAAATAATGGTCCACATTTTTTAAAGCTCCATTTACTTGCATCTAGAAAATTTCTAGCCTATCGCCAGTATACGGGATCATTCAATAAGTTGTGATCTATAATAAAATTACATATTTTCTAAAGTTTCATGTGCATGAAATTACTTTCAGCTCCATTTATCTGTATCAATAGAATTTCTAGCTAACTGCTGGTATACAAGATAGTTCAACAAGTTGTGAGCTATAATGAAATCATATAGTTACTAAAAAGTCATTTCAAACAGCTTGCTAATGCATGAACTATGTAAAGAAAACATATACAAAATATTCAACAAAAATAATGATAATTAAACTGTTCCAAATACTGATATGAAAAATAATCGAAGCTGGGCACATTGTAATTAATTCCTGATATTTCTTCTTTCACATACTTTTTTCTAAAAAATGCAACATAACAAATAATGAAACTTGTAAAATTCAACAGAACTGCTGCAATACAATCTGCACTATATGAAAAGTCCGGCAAATAAACCTTTGTTTACCTGATAAAAGTATAACTATCCGGAAAACAACAAACCTGTCATAAGTCAAAATTCCTGTTGTCACGATTCAAACGCAGGACATTGGGATCACTGTGGGATCACTGTGGGATCAATGGACCTTATTTATTGTTCTGTGATTTGTTCAGTGATAGCAGGTAGCGAAGAGTTTTGACTTGCACTGTACATGAACAAAACTGTCCAAATGTGTCTGAAAATCTGAGTGAATATAATTTTTCATTCCTAAATATGAGCTGATGAAACTAGCATCTGAATTACAAAAAAATAAGAGACTTGTCTTTCTTAAATTTCTGTCTTTCAGAATTTAGACAAAATACAATATTTACTCTGTTCTCATAGCAATTTACACATTGTCTGAACAAAATTTTTATTGTCTAAACATATGCTAGTATGACAGTTGTGGCATTGACATGGACCAGAAATATGACTCTCATATTGGAACATATTGGAAATTTAACTAAATGTATTTGACCACAGATATGATTGCTCAATTTAACTTTAAATATAATGGTTTCATGTAAGTATAGTTAAAAGTGAACACAGTAAAAACATGACAAAAACTAGAGAGCTCTGTGGGAAGTAACCCTTCTAGCGCACAATGCCACATCCCCGCCCCCCTGGAAAAAATACATTGGCTACCGGGTAATTAATAACTCCTTTCCTATACAACAAATGATAATGGAATGAACAAAATGTAAAATACATTTATAGCAATTCCATCCCTTTCGGAAGAATATCCCATTAAATGATAGTGTTAACTGGTATATTAACCAAATGATTGTTTCTTTGATGGTTAGGAATTCTATGGTAGAAAAAAAATCTAAAAATAGACAATACGCCAAGCATTTCCATTGCATATTTTTAAAAATGTGCACATAACAGTTACAGTATTCAAATCAATACATCAATACATGCTAGATTCCACAGCTGATTTTCCTAATCAATATACATATATGACTATAGAGGATGTATAATGTAAACACATCAATGCAGAATACACCTTTAGTAAAGACTCAGAAATAAATCCTTTATTAAATTTCCCTAGTTTAGTAAAGTATTCCTCCCAAATCAATTGTTCAGTGAAATTTTTTGAAGAGCTCTGATCTTACAAGATTTCTAGCAATCGTGGTGATTTTGCTGAATCAAACTCTCATGGTTTTTTGTACCTCAAATCCCATCTTTATAATTCCTAATGTAGCTAAATATAAGTCTTTTTAAGCAGCGCTTTGTATCCTCTGGAAAAAAGCGCTATATAAATTAAATTATTATTATTTATTATTATATTACATATGAGGTCAAATATAAGGCCATCACTGTGATGATTTCCTTTATGTTTACTTCAGACTCCATTCAATCTTCAAAGAGTGACTATTGAAATAAAATTTTGAATGAGCTACAAGAGGAATCCACATGCAAGATCACCAAGGATCATATTCTAATCATCAAGTTCTTCTTTAACATATTTCTCACGGAATGAAACATATACAATGCACGCAAGGGAAAATCATTTCACACACTGATTGGGATGCTACACGGACGGATTTGCGGTATGAATGAATTTTGGCTAACCTACATTGTAGTCTGAAAAAATTCCAGTTTTGAAAAGAGAGCAAAAAATGATTCAAACTAGCAGATCTTCACAAGAACTTTTGAGAATATGATATCATTGAAATAATAATAAAGTCAATATGATTATTCAAGTACATCTCTCTGTTGGAATGCTTATGAGCATATCCTCTTCAAACACTATATCCAATTAAATTTCACGGTATGAACATTTATGGAATTTTGCTAATTATAAGGTCACCTTCTTCTTCTTTTTCTTCTTCTTCGTCCTCTTCTTTTTCTTTTTTTTTTCCCTTTTTCTTTTTCTATTTCTTCTTCTTCTTCTTCTTCTTCTTCTTCTTCTTCTCCTCCTCCTCCTCCTCCTCCTCCTCCTTCTTCTTCTTCTTCTTCTCTTCTTCTTGTTTTCTCGTCTTCTTATATTCCTCCTTCTTTTTCTTCATCTTTATAATTTTCTTCTTTCTCTTCTCCTCATCCATCACCAAATACATGTAAATGGTTTTACTTCAGGCTTCCTGTATATTACAGTAAACTACACACACAAATATGTGCAAGACATTTTCCAACTTGGATAGAAATACTCGGTGCAATATTTCTATTAATTTATCCTTTCTCCAACTTTGTACTTATATGCAGTGTATCACACCAAATAATTATTTTTCTCATTGTACCTGTTCTGTACACAGGCGTACTCAAATCTTGAGCCTAGTGATTGTAATTAAGATTTGATAGCTTCAAGCTACATTGTAAGAGCCTATGAGCTAAAAACTAACAAATACCATGAGTAAAGGTGGTCTGCAAAGCTGGCCTTGTGGCAATCACAGAGTCACTGAGTATAAAGGCTTTAATGCAGCTAAGTTGTCTTTAACATGATACACATTAAAACAGTAAAATTACAGGCATGGATTTCCTTTCCTTATTCTACTTGCAATGGATTGAGATTATACCAAAGCTTACAAAGGTGGGTTTCTGTTTTCAGTTAAAGGACACGATATTCAGCTTATACGGAGATTGAACAAAGAGTATAAATAACTAGAATTTCCATAAATTGCTGGAGATAAAACTATATTCACCTCAAAATGTACTGTGGTCAACTTGGAAAATTGTGATTTATTACCAGCTTTGCAAAGCTGTAATGAACATATCTATGTATTGCGACTGTGTTCATTATAACTTTGCAAAGCTAATGAAAACTTTTCGCTAAACAGTCACAAATATTAAATTTGACCACAGTCCATTGCAAGACAAATGAATAGTTTCCAGCAATGTATATTCATCTGCAATGATGAATCATATATTTAGAAAAACATAAATTTAGGATGGCAGTGTGCACATGTATGCTGCAATCTCAAAGGGTATCTGAGGCAAAAAAAAAAAAAAATTTGCTCGTTGGTAGTATACACAAACCAACCCCACTTTAACATGACATTATGAAGGTATTTAGTTTTAAAAGATGGCTCTTTAAGATGACTCTTTAATTAGCAGCACCGATCAAGAAATGGGGACATGCACATAAAGAATGCACAGGCATTCAAAGAGCTATGCAAGGAGCTTAACTTTGATCTAGGCTCCATGCATCGATCATGAACGAGATGTTTATTTACTCCTATCTTACAAATTATATTTTTGACCTCCCAGATACCCTTTAATGCAAATAATACGCAGTCAGTATATGAATATACTGTACTGCGCTGTGATGTTAGGGTCTGTGAATATCGTTACAAAAATAATGCATATGCCAAACACAAATTAAGATTGATTGGTATAGCATGTGTAAACCCTGGATAAATCATGTGTAACCTACCACCTGAACATTTTGTAACACTGGTCCAGTGTAACACTGTAGAATCTCACGCTTTACCATTAATGATGCGCCACCTGTTACTACTAAGGTAAAACCTAAGCTTAGAACCATACTACGCAGTCTCGTGAGCAAACGCATGGTCCTCGTCTCTCTGCCCTGAGCTGGCTGGTAGCAGGCTGGTAGCAGGCTGGTAGCAGGCTGGTAGCAGACTGGTATCAGAAGTAAAACATTGCACACAAACAGCATTGACCAATAGGCAGACATTCCTTGACGTCATTCCCATTTGATCGATAGATATATAAATTATTTCTAAAAGGTGGTGAGTTATTTATGGCCTGTGTTTCTCAAATGATTCATTTTGATGATGTGCTGTGAGAGAGAAAAAAAGGGAAGTGAAGAAGTCAGTAATAAAATGGCAAGTTAGACCACATTCTTTATCTCTATATTTTTTTTTATAGAAACTGATTTAACGCAAAATGCAAAACAATTTGGCATACAATCAGAACACTCAAAATTGTTGACGAAGCAATATTGAGTGCTGTTCTGAACAATTTCCACAAGCTAATTTTCAAGACTGAATGGTAGCTGAACCTGTAAAACCAGTTTAAACATGTACTCTGGACAAAGTTATTCTTCAAAGTATTCACAAGGGAAATTCATCTGGAATAACTTACTGGACATACAAGCGAAGCAAACGATTATCAAATGCAAGTGATTACCAAAATTGGCTTCACTAAAAACAAAACAAAATAACAACAATTCAAACGGATGAATTAAATGTGACTTGATGAATAAGGTCAAAGTTCCCAACATTGTAAATATAAAGAACAAGAAAAGAAATCCCTATTCTATTTCTACAAAGGCTGTAGCTGATGCCCTCCCCCATTACCCTTTCCCTCTAATCCGACAAAGAAATGTAGAAAATGTGTCATATGTATATCCATCCATTTGTCTGAAAACAAGTAATTAGAACCGGTAAATTTATGATCATTCAATAACAGGACAACAAAGTTGTCTATTTTCAAGCAGAACTTGGCGAGCCAGAAAAATCCTTGAGAATTTTTTCTCCTCCAGTCCTAGTTTTTCATCATTCTCATGCCCCTGGAAACTTGTTTGGAAATGTATCTTTGTCTAATAGAAACATTGTGAGAGCTTGAATAAAGTCATTTATTTTGCAAGTTTATTATTTAGTGTGCTTATAATGCAGGCAGGATACTTACGTTTGTAGAAAGTTGCCTTGAACTCAACATCTGGTGCTAGAGTCTGAACCTTCTCAACTATTGAGGCTTTGTCTGAGAACTTGGAGTGTCTGTTCCACACTTGAATCACATCGTTGGTGTTCCTTATGCTTACACTCACCCCACACACTTCATCATCTAGGAGCAAACAGACATTAATTCATGAAAGATAATATGCAATACAAACTATTATCATCGAAGAGCTCCTCGATTTAAGGCCCCAATCTCAAAGAAGCCCGGAAGCAACATGATTCAACACAACTCTTTCTTTGGAGGCACTTAACTGTGAAGTGAACACTGTGAACTGAACAAAGAGTCGTGTTGAAATGTTGCTTCCTGGCTTCTATGGGACTGGGGCATTACACAAGAAAATGTGCTGTGCAAAAACGCCCCTTTCATAATACATTTACTAGAAAATTTCAATTCTCAAATGTAGAAATATCGCATCTATGCTTATAGCTTAATTCAGTGGGTGACTTTAAGTACAGTGTTAAACACTGGTGTTGGTGTTGCAGCAACACCAGCATCAGCCTCAACACCAAACTTGAAGTCTGTCGGTGTTGGGGTTGATCTCGCAAGATTCTGACATATTTTAGGTCGTTCGCGTTGATTGCTGGTGTTGAATATCGTCTGCTGAACCAAGGATCATGGTCGGTGTTGACGATTTACGTGCAATTTCCCCATTCCTCAACACCAACCCCAAGGGATTGGGAAAATTACGACTTCAAGTTCAGTGTTGGTGTTGAAATCATGCATGTGTTTTCGACTTGCAGAACAGTAGCAGTTTTGCTACGACAATTTGTGACATATCGGTGGTTGATTTAACTTTACAGTGAAACTTGAATGTAAAAACTAAAACCATATACTTTACGTTGGAAAGCAATATTGCTCCTTCTTGATTTTAACAAAAGATTACACAATTTGTATGATTAGAAACAGATTAATTTTAAATTTTGGACCGAAAATTATATTATCGCTGAGCCTTTCGCAAGGGTTTGTGCGAGCACGTATGATGTCACTCCGGAGTTGTGGTTGGTGTTGGGCAATCAATACAGCAATCATATCGCTTGTGTAAACGGTGTTGGAGCTCAGTTTACTGGCCGTTTTGCTCTCTCCAACACCAACACCAACAATAACAACGAACACCGTACTTGAAGTCACCCAATGTATGCCTAATCTTTGGCTTATCAATGTGCCATTCTACTTATTTCCTTCTAATATCCCCATCACAATAAAAAATACTGTCTTATACAATTCTCATGAACTTTTAGATCATTACACTACTTATACATTACATGGCTTCAATATCATTATTATCAAACATTTTGCTTGAAAAATCAAGTTGTTTATTACTTTTTCTACAGAAGGGATAATGAGGAGAGTATTCGATACTGTCATGTCATGATGATTTTTCAGATAATTTCAGAAATTTCAGCTAACAATAAGTATTTAATGAACAAAATATTCTTAAATTGATACTGAACAGGAACAGAGAGCATGCATACATCTCACCTGGTGATATACTAGTTGAAAATTGTTCTCCTATTGTGGCTAGTAGTACTTCCTTCCATAGTTTGGTCTATAAGAAAACATTTTGAAGGGTTAATCAATGACATACATGGATATAGTAACAATGAATATGATTGAACAAACAAAGAGTTTAGTCCATGAAGGGAAACATGAAATCATCTACCAGTTTAATAGAGAAAAAAAATCTTGCTGTTCTGCAGTTATAATATCGATATGAAAAGCCTTAATTAAAAACACAATAAACACAATATATGGACTTTCTCAGCCAGAATAAAAGACTAAATTTGCAAAAAAAATGCAACAGGTTATTGTGAATAAATTTTCACAAGCCATCCTGCACTTGGTTGAAAAGTACACATGCATTTTTATAAATTGTTATTTATCAATTGTTTTTCTTCTGATGAGGAATATTCTTGTATCTAAATGATTAAGAGAATCTTTCTTCATTTTTTGTTTAACTTTTTTTGGGGAGTACCAAAAACTTGATGCCAGTACACTAGGCATAGTTAGAGATAAAAAAAAAAAACCTAAAGCAATCCAGGAATGAAACGTCATATATGCAAGGGTTTATCAAGTGAAAATATTTTTCATCCTCAAAATACACAGAATGTATAAGAGGTCATAACCATGGATGCCCCTTTGTTGGTTATGTTGCCCTCCTTCCATTCCCCTTTAATCTCAGCCGTTTGGCATTGGTATGAAGAGTCTCTCATTAATAAGGCCTTGACTCCTGAATTCTATCTCAAAGCCGTTATTTCTGTTCAAAATCACCAATGAAATAGTAAAGAATCTCAAGAATTATATCATTCCTACCGTATTTTGCTTCTGAACTTTGAATTTCCAGTCTCCTCCTTGGGCATTATATGGATCCTCCCTAAAAAGAAAAAAATATAAAGCACATAATACTGAATGTTGTATCATGAAACTTAGAAAAGAGAGAGGAGGAAGATATCCTTTTTTAGAACTTTTGACATAAAATTAACATTTAAATGGTCAGTTGTGCACATACGACGTCATCAGTTGCCAATTTGTCTAAATATATAAACATTCATAACTTTAATTGAATAATTATTGCCTTATCCCAACATGGATAAACACTGATTGACAGTGCTTTAGTGAGAAGCTGAGAAAAAAATCTCAGGCATTCTCGGGCAGGAATCGATTTCTACCCGAGAATGCCTGAAATTTTTTTCTCAGCTTCTCCCTAAAGCACTGTCAATCAGTGTTTATCCATGTTGGGATAAGGCAAGAATTATTCAATTATTTATCCACCCAACACAAAAATCATTCAATTGATATTCATACTTTCTTATTAGTTGTCCAATTTTTCTCAAACTTTTTTGTTCTGTTCATTTGATTTTTCTGCTCCTGTTGAACAAAAAATTATTTTTAGGTAGACTCTCCTTTAAAGAAAGCAAGTGTATATCAATTCAAAGTATTTGCGTTCTTTCTATTGTGTGCTGAACTTGTCCATAAGAGTCAACCGAGGTGGATCAATGTGTGTGACTCTAGTCGAAAAAGCCAGTAAAGAGTTAATAGGCTTGAAAACCCTGCAGGAATTCTTTGAAGGGAATGGAAAATATGCATACATTGCATGCTTGCATGGCTGAATACAAAAAAAATTGGAGGATCAATAGCTCTATATCATTGTACCACAAACAGATAACTAATTGTTAAAATTGAAGTGGTTCCCCGGATAAATGACTACATTTGTATTTTCATTATCATATAAAATTCATGTAAAATATGCACTTACCATAAGGGCTTTATATTATCCCTCATCAGGTGGTAACTGAAACGGAGGGGTAAATCACTGGCAACAGGAATATTGTTGTAAACACCCCAGAAATTCTAACAAAGAAGACAAATTTGAAAAGATAATTTCAAGCAGTCAAGTAACAACCAAAGTACAATCCTTGGCACAATAAAATACAAAATTAATTGATTTGCAAAATATCTGTATCAATTATTTCCATTGCATAAAATATCATTTAACTATTTAAATAGAAACATCTAAATTCAATTGAATCATTTTAATGTTCATTAAAATTACATTTTTACAGCCAAGAAGCTGAATTGTGACATATTAAACAAGAACATTTTTAATAAAATCAAATCAATAATACCTCCATTATGGTGATAAATGCTACAAAAATCCATCAGAAGAAATTAAGTGCACTTTGTCTCAAACTACAATGACCAAAAATAATTAAATGAATAATCTTAGGCATTACATATGACATGGTTTGAAAAATGAAAATCTTTATTGCTATTTTTATTATGATATACTGTATCTATAAAAGGCAATTATTCATATTCCCTGTTTTATACTTTGATATTTCCAACATACCATTTAATTTGATTTTGATATGAAAATATTCAGACTACATACAAAATATTGAAGGCATTATGCACATCATTAGCATTCGCAAATGACCTTACCTCAACTGTTCTCACAGTGTATATTTCTTCTAAATTAGCTTCCACTTCTGCTGCTGTTGCAACTGGCATAGATCTGAGGAAAAGAACACAACATATTCTAATCTAAAAGTCACAATAGCAAGATAAAATGGAACATTACTATC
>BQKZ01003696.1:11639-23235 GCA_036244855.1 Temnopleurus reevesii
GAGAAAGAAGGGGGGGGGGGTAAAAGACTGATGGATGAGGGGGAGGGAGCGCAAGAGGAAGAAAGATTAACTTATCGAAATATCATCTCTGGATTTTGTTGAAATAGTCCCTAGGCAACATGCCGTAAGACCCACGAGGCACTTGGAACATGATTGGATTATAATTCATTAAATGAGATATGCATCTCCATTTCCAACCCAAGAGCTTCAATTTTCGTCGTTTCATTCCGATTAGTTTCTCCCTGACTGAATTAAATCCGAGATGACGAGAGCTTTCATGTTTGAACATGAATGATAAGAACTTTCCGACATGTCTCAATTTTTCTGTATTTTGTGAAATATCCGATCGAACCAAGGACTGGTTAGACTAGTTAAGGACTATGTGTTCTGATAGCACATGTCTCTGCACATATCATTTCCCTGAACACAACACTGCAACACTCAACCACAGATTGTGCCATTAACACAACGGCACGATCAGAGGGTTATGTAAGACTATGCGATTGAGTGCCGTGTAGTCACTGTGTGTTCAGGGCAAGGAGATGTGGAGATGCAGGTAATATCAGAACGCAGAGTCCCCAACTGGACTAATGGCTGCCATTATCCCACGTATGACATTCGATGTGCGTAACTTGAGGCCGACTCATACATTTGCAACGTTTTTTTTAACGTCCATGACGCTTCCCGGATGCTGGAAAACGGACGAACATGAAGAAAGACGCTTGAACGACGTTGGTGGCAGGTAAAGAAACGCATCTTAACATCAGAAAATGAGTATTACAAAAAATTACATCCCCATGTTGAATGCCCATGTAGACGCGCGTAATGGGAACGATCGTTTGTCACACTTTTGAGTCATGAAACTAAAATGTCACACACTCGTGACGAATATGATTTTTTTATATTTTGAAAGACGGAAGAGGAAACATTACTTTTTTTATGATAAGTTGGGTCCGTCGAGATCTTAATCGCCACAAAATTGTGATGTACACACCTTTAAACTTGGGCAAGAGTTGAACCAACACTGGGCAAACACACTGTCCGCTCAACTGTTGGTTGAATATGTCCAACTACATGGTGGAATTCAGCAATCCTACCATGAGTTGGATTTTGTTCGTACGCTCGACTGTCCTGTCTTCTGTTGTTTATATTTTGAATATATGTTCATTTCTGTAATTACAATATATGTTTATGCTTATGTGTATATGCCTTAGATATATAGGGCCAGCCTTCTAAACAAGCCTTCTTTGCTGGCCTCTATAATTTCATTTTTGTCATATTATCATTATCATTTATGACTGTATATATATATATTTAGATCTAAAAAGAGCTGAAAAATAAAAATGACTTGATTTGATTTGCTTTGGCATATCTTAATCAATAGTTGACTAGGCATTACGTTGACCATTGTTTGGTGAGCTTTTGCCCAACTTTTCTAGGAGTGTGTTTATACACGCAATACCTGACACTTATTGCTAGTGACACCATCTCGGAGTAAATTCAAATACAATATACAAGCTTTGATTAAATCATACTCCTTAATTCAATAAAAATAGGAATTAAGGAGGTACTAAATAAGCTGGGTGAAAACTCGAAGCTAACCCCCAGGGACTGTAGGCCTTGTCAAGCCGTGCAGCCAACAATTCGAGTAGCTTAAAAAGAAAATCTTAGTTTCGGACGTGGTGAAGGAATTTGCATACCTTTTCCCGACAGTTAAGTTAATTTACCTTACCTCCAGACCTGCGGGATTTTTTTGGGTAAGGGTGTGGGGTACAGTACCCCTAGTCAGAGTAAGGGTCTCCAAAACTTAGGTTAACGGACGGGCACCAAAATCTGGGGCGATTGGGGGATCAAAACTTGAACTTCTGATGTCATTTTTTTTCTGCTCGTCAGCTCCTCAGGGGGGGGGGGGGGGCTCTGGCTGAATGTAATACTGAGACTGTTTAGTCTTGTCAGCTCCTCGTGGTGGGGATACAAAAATTGAAGCTGGTCAAGTCCCTTGGGTCCTCAAATCCTGTTTACGCTCATGACCTTGTAGCATGCTTCAAATCGGATGAAGCTTTTAAAGATATTCAAATTGAAACATCGTTAAAATAACAGGTAAATAGTATTTCTTCTTATATAGCATTCATTAAATTGTCAATGATGCGTTTATAAACGAGAGAAGAATGTTCTATTACTTCGAATAATAATTTTGGACATATGATGTACAAATTATTTTTCGTTAAACATTCAATTCTCTATTTGTAAAAATATAACTTGGTCTTAAGTCTGAGGACGGTGACAAAAAGCTAATCGAAACGCCGCAGTACGTCGTTTCTTCAGAGTAGTTACAAGAAAAGCTACTTACCTAATTTGAATGTGTTCTTTAAATTCCCCGATTCAACAAGTAAGAATTTTTGAGGATAGTTGAATAAATGAAGGTGGGTCAATTTTGTCAATTTTTACAATTAACATATTTTTCAAACTATTTTGTTTGTATTGCTTTATTGAATCCAAAACCAATTTTGGTAATAGTCCGAGTTTGATATCCACAAAATGAAATATAATGATATCCACAAAAATTGAATATAAAAAGGCTGTTGAATCCTGTCATGAATATTATGTTTTGAAGACTCATTGAACCCCCTTTTAATAGATTCTTACAGTTCCTTCGAAATTTTATTTTCGAGGCCACTCAATTTCTTCGATGCTCCCTTTAAGACTTTCAGCGCCGCTGCCTGCCGGATAGGAAATCAATTACGCTGGGGAATGCTAATAGTTACATAATTAAATAAAGCGCCGAGATGGGGAGAGTGTAAGCGTGATCTTGCCACCGATTTCTTCGATAAAATCCCGCATCAGATGATAATTTTATCCCATAATGTGTTGGTTGTAACAATCTCCATGTCACTTTGTAATAATAGGCCTTTTTAAAGGACAAGGTTTGTTGTGATTTTTAGCTATATTTGTAGGCATTATTGTGCAGCATGTATTGGGAATAGAAGGCTAAAAATAGGTGCATGATTTTTCTGAAAGACTTTCAAGACTAACAAATTATTAATAGGAGATCTTATGATGACATAAATCGAGAGAACAAACAGATATACTATTAACTGAATAAGTCGAGAAATAGTCATTATGATTGATTTCGAGCGTAAATTGTTTTGTTTTAATTGGTACCGAGACTTAAAACATGATACTCTGCAGATTGCTCGTCAGGCCGAACTATTTCACGAATTTCAAAGAAGTATGTTCCTTCTATGTATTTATTGATGTCACCTGGATTGAGTGCAGCGTGATGTAACATGAATTCATAATTTTCATCTGACTTTCGCCAGGTCACCGTTTTCAGAGAAGTAAAATCCCTCCCAATTATCTATTTACCTCCCCTTTATTACTGATGGAAAATAACGCCTTGACGGGCATTCGAACCCTAAACCTTCCGATTTGAACATCCGAGTCATAATTCACCTTGTCAAGTAATACCCCTTTCCAACACTTACAACCCGTTGTAAAATGTAGGTTTTCCCACTCGATTGCAGACTATGATCAAGATCAAGTCGCGTTTTGAAAGTTGGGAAAATTGGGTTTGAAAACATGTAACATTGAATCTTGCAGAGAAGCCATGTTTTCATGTCAAAATCATTACGATTTCAGTACCATCTTCCTGACATAAACGTCAAGTGCTATCATAGAAGGGATATTTTAAAATTAAATCTACAGTCAGATGAGTCACATGAGCTCCCCATGCCATCGACTTATAAACACAAGCAACGTGTTCATACACCAACAAATTACAATTGAACTTGGTTGCCAAACTAGAACAACGTAGTTGTACGACGACAAAATGAATGTAAACATATACGATGCGACTTAATTTCTATATTCTTCGGATTAAAATTCAATTTAGCAGATTTTGGTCAGGGACCAATAAATATTTGGCGGTGTTTCACCAAGTTAAGAATTGCTTTGAGAATGACTTTATGAACGAATGGTATCAGTTCTTGTGATCGAGAATCTTATGCGTATCATTCAAGTATTTTTTTTTAAAGTCGTTCATAATAAAAAAAAAAATCAACTTAGTGAAATATCGCCCTGGTTTGAAAATTGGAATCGTATGAGATTGAAAATTTCAATTCATCTTTGATTGGTTTCCAAACCATCAAAATATTTTAAACTTTTCATTCTTTTAATTTAATCTTCAAGCTTAGGAATTTGAAGAGTAAAGCAGAAAAACTGCGCCCGAAAAGAATTTATACGTGGTAGAAAGAAAGCATGAACGCTTAATTCAGTTTATTGTATTTTTTTTTAATTTCAAGTCAAGTCAAATATAATAAAAAGTAGTTAAAATGAAAAATTGAATCATGATACAAAACAATTCATATAATAAAAGCACTTAATGAGGTACTATAATAAGCTGATGAGAGCAAATGACAATTTCTGTCATATAAATCAATTTTAGAACTGTAGAATTTCAAAACAAACAATAGACAATTTTTTTTACTTCGTTTATTTATCGAGTTAACGTATATGTAAACTATTCCTGCAAAATATAGTGGGTCATGGACAATAGAACCGTACGCCGTAAATTAAACTGTGCGGATACAACAATCACAAGCCGGTTCCGATTTGAATAGCAATAAAAATGAGCATTGAATTGGCCTTTGACTTAATTTTGTGGAAATGTATTATATTTATTTATTTTTTTATTTATCTATTTCTGATATTTATACAGGGTGGCTCATTTCACCAATTTGGTGGTCTTCTATGAGGCCCTGTTTGCAAACAACAAATATAACAATATATACAAATATACAAATGTACAAGCAGTATCCCTATAGGCTACAATAGGCAACTAAAATTAGATACTATTAGCAATGAAAACTGTTAAATACTTAGATTGAAAAATAAAACACAAAATATAACAATATAACAATAACAATATAACAATAAGTGCATAATAAATAAACGAGGGGAGTTCTAAAATGCAAAATGAAATTATTATGTATGTTGACGCTAAACCTTTATGCTAGTTAACCTATATGTATATATCACATTATTACACCAATATTTCTTTCCAAAAAAAAATGCTCGAAGAAACCGCTTTTACTGTTCGGGAGTCTTTATATAACACATACAAACCATGATAATTTGTAATTGTTTAAATTTGACCTATAAATATGTATTAATTGTATAGATTTGATGTGTATTGTAACAAATGGTTGTTGTCAAATATTTATTTAATCTCATATACAATTGTTTCATTATTGTTACTAAATCATTTATATTTTCTTTATGTTGTATAATTTGTTTGATATAACACAATGTGTATGAAAAAAAATATAATCAGAACAAACTGTTGGCTGTACATGTCAATGACGTTCAAATGAATAAATTCCAAATTCCAAATTCCAATCAGAACAAAATGTTGGCTGTACATGTCAATGACGTTCAAATGAATAAATTCCAAATTCCAAATTCCAATATCGTGTTATTGTACGAACCGACTCTCGTCTAAACGCGGACAGAAAGCTGTTTACCGCCTGTTGTCACTTGAACTTCCTCTTCTTTCTAATTCCATTCTAAATTATTCATGATGTAGGGGTATTAATATTACAAGGAGCGCCACAGATAAGGGATTTAGCGGCTCCGACTTGGCACCTCAAAAATAACGATCGCTTTCCATGGAGCTCTTTACACGGAGTTCTACGAATAGTCGCAATGTGAATGCTTATAATGGCCGACTTACACATTTGTATTTTTAGTCAGCGATGTCGGCCCAGATTTTTTGGAAATTGGAAACGCTTCCTGAACGCACAAAGACGCATACGGTCGACTGACGTTAGGCGTACGCTCCTTGAACGAAAGTCAAAAGTCAATCCACCGTCTGGTTAGTGTATACTGCGCGTTCGGGGAGTGTTTTTATTTTTCAAAAAGGCTGTGCCGACGCAGGCTAGAAATGCAAAGGTGTGAGTCGGCCCCACGGCTCGCTTACACGTTTGTGTTTAAACCTTTGCCCGACATTGTAATGCTCCGCGAATGCGAAAATACGAAAGAATAAAAATAAGCAAAGGCTAACGCACCTGTACGTCGATCGCTAGACGAACGCCTAATTGTCTTTGCAGCGTGTTGTCCGTTTGCGGACCGACATGGATGCTTGGTAGACGTTGGATATAAGCACAAAGGTGTAACTAAATCCAAACGGTTCATGCGGGAGAATTTTCTAGAGACAAACTTGAGGCTTGTTTTTTTTTAGCTTGATTATATAAGGTGATGTAAATTGAGTGCATTTAACTAATGCGTTTCTTGAATTTTCCTGGAATTGTTTTAAAATTGTCTTTCTTCTTATGCTGATAGCAATATTATTCTGGAGATATTCATATACAAGCAACAGTCAAGATTTCTGCTGTTTATACTGTAAAGCGCTTTGAACCTTTTTTTGGAATTAAGCGCTATATAAATTTTGTATATTATTATTATTGTTATTATTATTATTCTAAATGTGGGATGAAAGTGGCTTAACTAATTTGGATCTTAAATTCGTATAATATCTGAATTGCCTTTAATACAATTGTCATATTCTTTCATCCTTTGATTTGAACAATCTGGAATTTGTTTTCTTTCCCCTAAATAACAGGATTATGTCTAGTTCGTAATAAATAAAAATTCGGCAAATTTATTAAAGATCGTTTGACGTAGAGATATCATTTCGTTATTTGTTATGCAAAATTTGCATCATTATTATGAAAATTGTCAATTTCACTTACTGTTGGGAAATTTATTGCTCAATTGATTGGTGTATGTTGAAAATGATTGCCGATCAGGGAAGGAAAAATGAGAAAAATAAGACAAATTGAACAGTAGATTGGGTTGACTATTAGCCTAACATTTTTGGAAGTGGACATGAAGTCAAAGAGCTTCATAAGCACAGTGCAACGAATAAAGCGCGCAAAACATAATGGTGTCCGAACCCATCTCAAGGGAATGGTTAGAGGTGTTAGCCGCCCAAACCCTTCGCGAAACATTACTCCAATCTCCATTACTTCATGCATGATTTTCGAAGTAATATCGCAATTATGCATTTAAAATCACACTAGATCTTTCATAACGCAATAGAAAGAAAATAATGACACGAGATAAAGCAGAAAGCGAAATAGAAAAAAAAGGGTAGATGAAATAAAAGATGTTTACAGAAACAATTAATAAAAAGAAGAAATCAGACGTCGACAAATTCTAAAATGTCTTTTATAATTGTTAGATACTATTCTTATATATTTTTTTCTCGGAAACGACAATGTTTACTGTGCTTGCGTTTTCCATGTGCTCTATATAAAGACCACCATAATGGATGTTTTATCGCTATGCAAAAGGAATATATTAATGTTGGTAGGCTGTGCGTCACGGTAGTGTAAACATGCTTCGACATTATTTAAAATTTTCATAGAATCGGGCCCTAGACGGCTATTAGCCGTGTTATTTAACATGAAAATGTCTGCATGCAAACATCGGAGGGGATGTTCATGCATGATTATAACTAAAGAAATACATTTAAAGGCTGACACAAACATCTGCGTTTATACACAAAACAATCAGTGCGTGCTCCTCCCCCTAATACATGCACCTACCCAAACCCGCCCACCTCCACACACATATGCACACGCACAACATAAAAATATGATCCTTTTTTTTACAGTATACATACAGGTTAAAAAATGCACATAAAACACATGCACCCTTATGAACAATGTACCGAAGCATCCTTAACACGAAGAAAGACATACAGACACATTCAAATACATCCAGACCACAAGAAACAATCATTGAACAGACGTTCATTATACAGTAAACTCACACATACCCAGGCACCCACACACCACACACACACACCTTTTCAACCTCCCACTAAAGGCTGACTCACACCTTAGCGTTTCTAGCCTGCGTTGGCCCAGCGTTTTTGAAAATTAAGAACACTCCATGAACGCACAGAGTCACAGGTCACGCGGTCGTCTAACGCTCGGTGTAAACTCCTCGAACGCAATCCGAACGTCATTCCACCGTCCACATATACTGTGCGCTCGGCCAGCGTTTTCAAACTGAAAAAAAAAAACCGCTGGGCCGACGCAGGCTGAAAACCCAAAGGTGTGAGTCAGCCTTAACGCACACGCACCTTTTTAACCTCCCACTAACGCATTCCACACACTCATCGACCTTGTCCATCATGTTGTTAGTTCTACTTCTATTTTGTTTGTCCTCCCTCTTCACCCGAGAGTAGCCGCGAATCGAGCGGGAGTCTCCCTCTAAAGTGGCCCGTTCTGCCCCGCTTGCTACACGGTCAATACTTTGGGAGGAGCTGCAAGTCTATGTTACCTTGTATATCCACTACACGTATGGGAACAAAAATCTTTGCAAGTAACATGTTCGTCGATGGATTTTTTTAAAGGGGGGTACTTAAAAAACGAAGTAAATGCACATTTTATTCCGCTGGCGAGCTGACAAGCAAACAAATAAGAAGGATTGTTCATTCTGATTTTATCAACTAAAAAAAAAACAGTGAGTTTTGTACCATTTTGCTTTATATTTCATCAAAATTCTATCTTTGCACCCTGCCCGTAAACACCCTGCCGTAAAAGGGCATGGAATCCTTCAGCGTTTCGTATTTTTCACCCTTTTAAAGTTCCCCAAAGCGTCCGAAATTACTTTAAAAATCAACTATTTCTGTTCAATATTCGGCAGGTTCGGTGTTTTAATCCTCCCTGTTTAAAATTATCCAATTTTATACATTAGAAAAAAAAAATATTATTAAGTGCAGAACTATTTTGAGTTTTATAAAGGGGCAGATTGTAATGATCAGAATGCTTTAATTGATGTGAAACCAGCCGATGTATCAACAAATTGCTTCATTGGACAAGAATGAATGTGTACGAAATCGGAAAAATAAAAGATTTTGACTTATTTATAGTTTGAACATTCAAACAAACTTTGAACATGCTCTAATTTGCTATTGAAAATTGTATCATTTGAAAGTTTTACTGCAATTTAAAAAGTGATGAAATATGAATAGCCCTCTCTCCCCCAACCAATGTTTTTATTCAACCTTGTATGTTATGTTTTATGTTATAACAAAAAAGAATAGAGGTGCATGATTGGTGAAAGGAAAAATAGTTTAACATTTTCATCGCATTATCTAATACATTCATGTCAAAAACAATTTGACATTTAAAAGTACTTTCTAAAAGGCTTTAAGCACTCTTAAAGAAATGACGACGAACGAGGAGGCATGCGAGTAACGAGTTTATTCCGTAATTTTGATCACCGATCAGGAGTGTTGACCGATCCACTTGGATCATTGTTTGCCAACCCACTCTACTAGAAATACTGGGGGAATTGAAAAAGTCGGGTAGTTCAGCACGATTCTGTCTAGCCCTGACTTTCTAACGGGAAAGTCAAAATAGTGGCATGTGAAGGTTCAGATAAAGATTCATGCTGGGATTCTTGGATTTCGCAGGGCAGATGCCTGGCTAACGTTGAATTCAAATGGACCTTTCCACTTGGATCATTGTTTGCCAACCCACTCTACTAGAAATACTGGGGGAATTGAAAAAGCCAGGTAGTTCAGCACGATTCTGTCTAGACCTGACTTTCTAACGGGAAAGTCAAAATAGTGGCATGTGAAGGTTCAGATAAAGATTCATGCTGGGATTCTTGGATTTCGCAGGGCAGATGCCTGGCTAACGTTGAGTTCTATTGGCTTTCGCTCATATATTGGACCGTTCCACTTGGATCGTTGTTTGCCAACCCACTCTACTAGAAATACTAGGGGAATTGAAAAAGCCGGGTAGGTCAGCACGATTTCTGTCTGGATTTGACTTTCACTGGGAAAGTAGTGGCATGTGAAGGTTCGGTTAAAGACATGGGTTCCTAAAATTACAAAGGGAAGTCGTTTAGCTAACGTTGGGTTCAATTGGATTTTGCTCATATTTGACAATATTGGACCGTTCCACTTGGACCGTTGTTTGCCAACCCACTCTACTAGAAATACTGGGGGAATTGAAAAAGTCGGGTAGGTCAGCACGATTCCCGTCCGGCTCTGACTTTCTAACGGGAAATTCTGAATAGTGGCATGTGAATGCTTTGTCAAAGATACACGAGATTTTAGAATAATGGAGGGCAGATGACTGGCTAACATTGAATGCAATTGGCTTTTGCTCTGTATTGGACAATATCGGACCTTTCCACTTGGAGCGTTGTCTGCCAACCCACTCTACTAGAAATACTCTGGGAATTGAAAAAGCTTGGTAGTTCAGCACGATTACTGACAGGGTCTGACTTTCTAACGGGAAAGTTAAAATAGTGGCATCTGAAGGTTCGGTTAAAGATACATGCATTTTTTAGAATAACGCAGGGCAGATGCCTGGCTAACTTTGGGTTCAATTGGTTTTAGCTCATATTGGACAATGTTGGAATGTTCCACTTAGTGCGTTGTTTACAGACCCACTCTTTACTAGAAATACTAGGGGAATTGAAAAAGGCTGGTAATTCAGCACGATCTCTGTTTAGGATTGACTTGTGGGATGGGAAAGTCGAAATAGTGGCATGTGAAGGCTCACTTAAAGATACATGAGTTTCTAAAATAATCGGGGCACATGCCTGGCTAATGTTGGCTTTCGATCATACCGGACAGTGCCGCATGATTATTATAAATAATTAATGTGAATGTGTGTCAAGATGCCGGGATACCGAGAAAATTGTGGAAAGTCGATTGAATTATCATAAAAAAAGATTGGTAATTGCAGTCCAACCTTGTTATAACAGGCATTAATATGTATATGATTGTCATAAAAAGGTGTTCTTTAGCCCCCCCCCCCCAGCTCCCTGTAGTCTAACATTGATACATGTATTCATATAAAGAGGAAAATTTACCTTCTAAAATTTTCCAATTTTAATGATCTTGTTATAACAAGGATTAATTGCCTTTATTGAATAAGTACGGATGCGATTATTCATATTTGACGTTTGCTTGAATGTAAACGCAGCATCCTCGACGGTATACGATTTCATTCCATTCATAGAATTTGTGTGACAAGGTGTGACGATTATGAAGAGAGGAAGGAGAGAGGAGGAGAGAAGGGGCGATGAAGAAATAAATCGGTATGTCATTGTACTAGGTTCAGTGTCAGAATTAACACAATCTCAATGAGATGCCTCTCACTGCTTCTACATGCATGAGTCACACATGTCCATTTACTAAGGAATTTTTCATTTAATCAAACATTTGCACCTCAGCGCAGTTTCGATGTTCACGCCTTTCTGCAGAGGAACCATTAAAAAGGACATTCCTTAATCTCATCGAGGGAAATATGTACCAATTTATGAACAATAATAAACGACGTGGACAGGAATCAAACACAAAAAGGATGGGCTAATCGTTCGATATCTGACCCTTCAAGTGTATTCTTTTCAAAATCTTAAATACAACCAAAAGTTTGTCCTCAAAATCAAAAGTAGTATAACTCCTAAATATTTGAGGGGCGTCAAATTTTAGCTGAGTGATATTCTTATTTTTTTTTTCATTGATATTATTATTATTATTTTTTATTTTTTATTTTTTATTTTT
>BQKZ01003696.1:23487-34290 GCA_036244855.1 Temnopleurus reevesii
GGGGGGGGGGGGGGGGGGGGGGGGGGGCTCGACTGACGCCGGACACAGAACTGACAGCCCCCCCCCCAATCCCTCCAAAATTAAGGATATCAATCAACTAACATTTGGCGCCCCTCAATACTTTAGGAGTTATACTACCTTTGTATTTGAGGAGTCTCAGAATCCTTGATCTGAACCTGTATTTTAATGTGGTATAATATACAAAGTTCATATCTACTTTAGATGTCATTTAACATTATCGTATCAGTTTAAACATACTTTTCAAAATACTGTAATACTTTCATTTAAACAACTTGGGACATCTAATGGAATTCCTATTATACGGAGGGAGTCCGATAGTAACATTTGCTGTTTACAACCTGTGCAGTTTCTACATTTGCAATTTTGTGTTTGTATTGCGGCATCTTTTTACAATTTAACATAAATCGATGAAACATGATCCTGCATTACATAATACGCAATCACATTCCAGAATCCCCAAAACATGTCGACTGCATACGGGATTTACGCGAACAAATAACACGTGAAATGTGTCCACAAATTGGGGATTGGTCACCGGGGAGGGGTAGGCGGCACTTCCAACAAAAGTACGCTCCGAAATCCGATCCCATTCCACTTAACGTCATAATGATGTAGGATATGTATAAATCCCCCGTGTATTTGAGCAATGGTTATGATGATGATATGATAAACGTTCGATGTTGATATAATCCAAGTTGTCCATTCTTGGTTATAGCCCCAGGGTACATTTGGTGATGACCAGGGGCGGGAAAAAGATACAGAGAAATAGAAAGATATAGAGAAACGGAGAGAGAGAGATAGAGAGAGAGAGAGAGAGAGAGAGAGAGAGAGAGAGAAAGAGAGAGAAGGAGAGAGGGAAAGAGAAAATCCAAGTTGTTCATTCTTGGTTACAGCCCAAGGGGACAATTTTGATGATAACCAGGGGCGGGAAAAGTGTAGATAGATAGATAGAGATAGAAGAAGCGATGAAGGGAGGGATAACGAGAAAGTAAGAGAGAGCGAAAGAGATATGTGTCAATATTAAAGATTATTTATTGATTTAGTTTTAGTTCAGTAATAGAGATAGAGAGACAGGAAGAGGGGGATAGGGACAGACAGAGGGATGGGGTGAGAGAGAATTAGTCAAAGGTGAGAAAGGAAGAAGGGAGAGATATATACTTAAAGAGTGAGCACAAACTTTAGGTTTTCACAAATGTGTATCGATAACGCTTAATAATTTTACGCTTTGTTTGGACATTTAACGTCAACTACCAAAAGACGTCTCCGCAGCTCGTATTCGAACATCTGATAATATATGCAACCTTCAAATACCGCATTACTTCAGGGGAATGTCACAACTTAACATCGACAGTCGAAAGCTATAATTTTTCCCATTTTCCAATTATCATTATTAATATGTTGAACACAAATTTGATAATAGGAATTTTAGCTCGAGATGCGGTTCTTAAAGATATATTCCATGGATTTTTTTCTATTTTTGGGTCAGTTTGTGCTGAAGCTTGAGAAAATATTTGATAAGAGGATTACAAGTCTGGAATCTCAGAGACAATAAACTCAGGAATCGCTGTCAGAAAATTGGTCCGATGATTCCGAGGCAAGAAGAAGTAAGTGCCGTTTTAAAGCAGAACGCACAGTACCCTTTTTATATATGTAAACACGATGAAATCGTATTCTTTTAATGAATTAAAGTGAAACATGGGCATTCTGAACATGAATTAAGAATGTGTCTCTTGCATAATATTACACAGAACGGCATCGAAATGTATTACTTATAATACAAAAATGCAAAAAATGGAAACTGTCAGATCGAAAACTTCCGTTTCAAAATGTTTAGATCAATTGACATGAAACGCAATTTTGGGCGATTTTTAAAATTCATCATCCAAATATTTCTATAGTAAAACATAGTTGTACATGCAGGATTAGAAGATAAGTTGAAACTGTTATATGCACATTTAAAAGCTAACCTATTTATTTAAACAATCCTGATTAACACGATATACACTATTTTCGAAAAATTAAGTCGAACGCAAGTTCACTGGTCCTTTGAAATGCTATTCAAATCAGAACCGGCTTGCGATTGTTGTATCTGCATAATTCGGGGGATCGACTATAGTTGTAAGCTTTTCGCCGCTAGAGAGCGTGGATCAAATGCTTAATTTTGATTGGTCCACCCCTGACCTGACCTGGCGGGTATCGATTTCCGGTTGTGACGGGTACTTCCGGTATAAATTACATGCGCCACGTTCACTGTTTGATGCATCCGAGTTCTGTGGTTTGATGTAATCACCAAAGCAAAGGAATATTACAGATGATAATGAAATTTGGTTTCAGATTGAAGTTGTCCGTGTATTGTATAACTGCGAAAGGAATGAACGTGGCGCATGTAATTTATACCGGAAGTACCCGTCACAACCGGAAATCGATACCCGCCAGGTCAGGTCAGGGGTGGACCAATCAAAATTAAGCATTTGATCCACGCTCTCTCGCGGCGAAAAGCTTACAACTATAGTCGATCCCCCGAATTGAATACACGGCGTACGGTTTTATTGTCTGTGGCCCACTTAACTTTTACGGAAATAGTTTATATCATGTTGATAGTTTAGAAGGCTGAAATTCAAATGGGATTGACTAAACATAATTTATATATCGATTTAAATTCCAATTACCCCCCAAAAACCAAAAACATTTACGTAAAAAAAATTAAGCTTTATAAGCGCAATGAATAATTTCACTAAATCGGAATTCACCAACATATCTTGCATTGTATTTTAACGCATGAAAGGAACGCTCCAAGACGTTGTTATCCCTTGATCGCTTGAAAATGGAAATAAATATTCAAAATCCCCCCCCCCCCAAAAAAAAAGAAAATAGGTGGAAAGTATATATTGGTTATACCCGTCTCCTCTCCTATTTTCATCCTTATTTTTCCTTGCCCTTTTGTGGGGGAGGGACTATTTTCTCATCAGAATTATTCAGTTCCTCTTCATGCTAAAGCAACATTTTGATCAAGATTTTATTGTGAACACGTCATATATAAACTATTTCCGAAAATAAAGTGGGTCATCGATAATAGGTCTGTACGCTGTGTATTCAACTGTGTTCACACAGAACTCACAGGTCGGTTCCGATTTGAAAAGCATTACAAAGGAGCATCGATTTGGCGTTCGACTTAATTTTACGGAAATAAATTATATCGTGCTGTGTCTTTTGAAATCATTAAAATACCTCAAATAACATTGCAGCTAAATTTAAAACACCAGGTAGGAAAAATCATTTAAGGAATTGAATCTTACGACCATCTGCTACCCAAGCATGCAAAATACATCGATAGTTTTGAGTAATCGGCAGCCCTTACCCGGCCAAGCGCGTAATTATGGGAGGCCGTTCACTTAGCTTCGATCGTAAAAAGGTGACGTTAAAGGGAATAGGTGGGACTGCACAATATTCCTTTTGGTTTATCTGCTGCAATTTTCTTCAAATTTTGAATAATAATGATTATAAGATAATGTGTGAGGCAGATTCAAAACCTATTACAGCAGGCAAATTATTGAAAATATGAATAAAAACCAAGAATTAAAAAGAGAACATAACATTTGTTTTTCTTTTAGGCTACACTTCATAACAAGCCATAATAAATCACACTTGTGATATTATAATACATTTTCTACTCCGCTTCACTTTCGTCTTTGTATTATTTATGGCCAAAATATAAGGTTTACTCTTGTCTATGACTTTTAATAAAAGTACAAAATTAGATAAGAAATACAAAGCAAAACAAAGACAAAAGCAGAACAGAAACCAAAACCCAGACAGACCAACCATCAAATAAATGGACGCACGAACAATTTTGAGTATCGTTCATTCCCATTGCAATCCACAATGCTGTCAAAATCTTTAGGTGTAAAAAATCCACCGCTCAAAAAACATCCATAGGAATTTCTGGTATGCTGATGCTATACCCAAATACAACATACCAACCAAGTTTGTATATTTTATTGATTAACATTGGAATAAAGATGTATGAAATGATTAAAACCTCATTTCGTTTTGGTTGCAATGAAACAAATATCACACCGTGCCTTTAAAGAAATCAAACTATTGCAGGCACTTTTACCGTTTTATTCTCATCGCATTATCCTTGTCACTGACTTTCAGCTCTTTACCATATCTCTCTCTCTCTCTCTCTCTTTCTTTCTCTCTCTCTCTCTCTGGATTTTACATTATTTATTCCATCGTCTCTTTTCCCTCCATTAATGTTGCCCTCTTAACTTCGATTTTGGTAAATGGGAGCGAAATTCGACACATATCCTATTATACGAATGTTTTCTGGATCGCTAACTCGGCGAACGAATTCACCGCTGTGAGTGTTTCATGCAAAGGGTGCCGCAAGGATATATGGGCCTTAGACAATATACAATAGATCCGCACGCCGTGAATTGAACTGTGCGAACACAACAATCACAAGTCGGTTACGATTTGAATAGCTTTACAAAGGAGCATTGAATTGGCAATCGAGTTGATTTTACGGAAATAGCTCATATCATGTGCACAATAAAAGAAAAAAAGAATAACCGAAATTATATATTCTGTAAATTCATTCATCTTTTAATGCAAAGTTAATTTCTTTATTATTGGTATCTCAAGGTAAAACCAAAATGTCAAAAAATTATACAAAAACAATAACACAAAAACGAAAGAAATGAGGAGAAATGAAAAAGGGTGATACAGTAAAACCTAGACCATTGTTTAAGACCTACTGTATAAGGTTCCCTTATGATCGGTGGCTACCATATACCTTTGCTTATTTTTGTTAACCTATATCATTTTATTTGAAATTTATGTTCAAAATTGCTATTACTTTTCCTCTCATGAGCAGAGATGAAGACAATTGAGGAAAAAAAGTCCAGGACAAAATACATATAGCTGGAAAGCAAACATACAAGATTCTTGAGAATAGAAGAAAAATAAGATAGAACCCTCGACATTACTTAAAAACCGGTAACTTGGTATGACAGATTGTCCCAATGAGGGGTTGCCTGTGTCATAAATGATGACATTTGGCCGTAAATTAACCAAAATTATTCATTTTATAATTACTAAGTTAGCAATTTTTTCAAATGCTAAGTTCATTATGTTATCTCGAGAAAAGAAAACATGGATAGCTACTAAATTAATAACAACAACAAAACAATAAAAAATTAAGTTTATGTTAATCTATGAATTCTATGCTAAGTACATTTCTATATTATCTCTAGAACCACCCTTCGCGCCAAAAGCCAACAAATTAACAAAAATAACAGCAGCCTAAAAACGAAACAAATGAGGAAAAATAAAGGAGACAAATGAAACTTATACAAATATTCCATATTCAGTAAATGTGTACTCTTGGATCAGTGGCCAGCATCATAATACTTACAGTTTTTTAATTACTTTTTTTTTATTACCTACGTTTTTTTCTCTACATCTTATATTTGTTTATGTTTATTGCTGTCCTCTCATGAGAAGAGAAGACTACGAGTGGGGAAAATCCAGGCAAATAACGGGCAAACAAACAAACAAGAATAACGAACATAGAAGGAAGATAAGATTGAACCCTCGACATTATTTAAAAACCGGTAACTTGGTATGATAGATAGTCTCAATGACGGGTTGCCGGTGTCATAAATGATGACATTTGGCCGTAAATTAACCCAAATTATTCATTTTTTCATTTACTAAGTTAGCAATTTTTTCAAATGCTTAGTTCATTATGTTATCTCGAGAAAAGAAAACATGAATAGCTACTAAATTGCTAACAACAACAAAAACAATAAAAAATTAAGTTTATGTTAATTTATGAATTCTATGCTAAGTACATTTATATATTATCCCTAGATCCACCCTTCGCCCAAAAAGCCAACAAATTAACAAAAATAACAGCAGCCTAAAACGAAACAAATAAGGAAAAATAAAGGAGACAAATGAAACTTATACAAAATAATATTCCATATTCAGTAACTGTGTACTCTTTGATCAGAGGCCAGCATCATAATACTTACATTTTTTTTAAAATTTTGATTACCAGCGTTTTTTTTCTCTACATCTTATATTTGTTTATGGAGGCGCCGTGGTGTAGTGGTCATGACTCTCGCTTTTCAACCAGAGGGTCGCAGGTTCGAGTTCCACCCAGGGCGTTAATTTCCTTCAGCAAGAAACTTATTCACAAAGNGAGACAACAACACATTATCTGATGATGTGATCGTGTATAGATGCATAGAGGTCTCTGCTTGATGTTAGGCTTGACCGAGTAATTATATCGCCTTGGGCATTCATATATACATGATAAGGCGCTGTAAAAACAAAAAAAAAAACAAGCGAAATGATTATTTTTTATCAATTCAATCGTCTTCTAATACTAAATACATTTCTTTGATATTGTTATATAAAAAAGATAAACCCAGCAAATAAACAACAACAAAAACACGAAAACGAAACAAAATAATGAGCAAAAATAAAGAAGGGTGATATAGTAAAACCTACAACATTGATAAAAAAAAAATGGCACTGCATAGGTTTTCTTTATTGGTGGCCAGCATAAATCTTAGTTTCTTTTTGTTAACCCATATGACATTTTATTAAACTTTATGTTTATTTCATATTATTTTCCTCCCAGGATGAGAGAAGAAGACACATGAGGAGAAAATCCAGGGCAGGCAAAAAAGCCAGCAAATAAACAAACAAGAATAATAAACATAGAAAAAGATAAGATGAAACCCTCGACATTATTTAAAAACAGGTAACTTGGTATGACAGATAATCTCCATGACGGGTTGCCTGTGTCATAAATGATGATGATTTACCAAAAATTCACCAAAATTATTATTTTTTTTTATTTACTAAGTTATCAATATTTTTCAATTGCTAAGTTCATTATAATGTTATCTCAAGAAAAGAAAAAAAAAAAGGAATAGCTACTAAATTGCTAACAACAACAAAAACAATAAAAAATTCAGTTTATGTTAATTTATCAATTCTATACTCAGTACATTTCTATATTATATCTAGAACCAACCTTTGCCCAAAAAGCCAACAAATTAACAAAAATAACAGCAGCCTAAAAACGAAACAAATGAGGAAAAATAAAGGAGACAAATGAAACTTATACAAATATTCCATTTTCAGTAACTGTGTACTCTTTGATCAGTGGCCAGCATCATAATACTTTCATTTTTTTTTTTAAATTTGATTACCTACGTTTTTTTTCCTCTACATCTTATATTTGTTTATGTTTATTGCTGTCCTCTCATGAGAAGAGAAGACTACGAGTGGGGAAAATCCAGGCAAATAGCTGGCAAATAAACAAACAAGAAAGCGAACATAGAAGGAAGATAAGATTGAACCCTCGACATTACTTACAAAGCGGTAACTTAGTATGATAGATAGTCTCAATGACGGGTTGCCTGTGTCTTAAATGATGACATTTGGCCGTAAATAATAACCCAAATGATTCCTTTAATAAATCTCAAATGATGAATTGAAATTTATTAATCCTATGGACTCGTATATGTAGGGTGAATGATCTCCTTTATTGATGATTATATATTCCAACTCAAAACTTCATTTTCAAAATCAAGTGAAGGCTGACTGTATAACATTTGCGATTATCATAGTTACAGACGTCTGCCCAGCGTTCACGCAGAAATACGGAGAAATACAGAAATACGGAGAACCGACGACAGCTGAAGCGAAAGTGTGCGTACGTCGAACGTCCGATGAACACTGTGAACATTGCATGAGAAAACTTCTTTGCTCTTTATTTCTGAAGGAGCGTCATGAACGCTGGACAAACGTGGGCTACAAACGCATAGGTGTAAGTCAGCCTTTTTACAGGTAAATTTCAAAGGGTGACTCTCGTAGAAACTGGAAGTTAAAACTAATTTGAATCTTGCATGTGTATTGTGAACTCTAGAAAAGGCGTTTATAAACTTTCTTTACTCGTTTAATTGTGGAACCTTAAATATTTTTTAAAATTTATTTTACCACCTTTACAAGTTCTGTTCAAGAAACCCTGTAGGATCCAATTCCCTTAAGGTTGATTCACACATTCGCTTATGGCACTCCGTGAACCCGGAAAGATGGAGGAAGGACGTTTGACAGACGCTGAATGCATTCGTCCAACGATCGACGCATGTACACTGCAGCTTCAGGTAAACGTTGTTCCTCCGCATTTATGCGTTAAAGGAGTGTCATGAAGGATAGGCAGACGTGAGATATAAACGCAAAAGTGTGAGCCAGTCTTTAATTGAATCGTTTTAAAGTAGGCATATCAATAATAATATTCATGAAATTCAAAGAGCATCCGCTTCAAATCTAAATAACGACACAAACTTCAAAACATTAACACTGCAAATGCGATTAGTAAAGGATTTGGAAAACTCAAATCTCTTCGCATATCTTCTTTATTGTATTAATTGAATAGACAGAAAAGATTATGGAAATCTTTATCAATTAACCAATCTAAAAGCGCGACGAGTGGATTACGCATTGCTCCTAATTGTACGATTAATTCAGAGTCAGGTTGCATGTACTTATTGCCAAATTGCAATTACCGAATTACTAATTAAAAGCAAGACGGTCTAATGATTAAGGTTAATTGTTATTGATGTAATTATGGTTNCTATTTGGCTGCCTAGATGCTAAGGCTTGAATTGCCATCCAGTGACCGGGTAATAATATCGGAAGCGCTTTGACCAGTCAATACTGACCGAAAAGGCGCTATATAAATCCGAAATATTATATATATATATATTATGTTTATTGTTGTCCTCTCATGAGAAGAGAAGACTACGAGTGGGGAAAATCCAGGCAAATAGCTGGCAAACAAACAAACAAGAATAACGAACATAGAAGGAAGATAAGATTGAACCCTCGACATTATCTAAAAACCGGTAACTTGGTAAGACAGATTGTCTCAATGACGGGTCGCCTGTGTCATAAATGATGACATTTGGCCATAAATAATAACCGCAATGATTTCTTTAATAAATCTCAAATGATGAATTGAAATGTATTAATCATATGGACTCGGATGTAGTGGGAATGATCTCCTTTATTGACGATTATATTTTTCAGCTGAAAATTTCATTCTCAAAATCACGAAGTAAAAACTGACACATGCATTTGCGCTTGCCATAAACTAAAACGTCTGAGCAGCGTTCATGATGCTCTGTGAACGCAAACATACGGAGGAACCACGGTAGCTCATTTTGGAAGCGGAAGCGTGCGTACGTTGAACGCTAGACGAACGCGTTCCCCATAAGCCAATCGTCTTTGCTTCTGATGTCTTCGTCGTTGGATATGAAAGGTGTGATTCAGCCTATGATACGCGTACAAATAAAGTGTATTTACATAGGCCTACTAAGAAAGTGAAAGACTGACCATTTGAATCCTTGTCGTGTATTTGGAATCTATAGAAAAGGCGTTTAAAGGTGGATTTTGCGCAAACTCAATTGAGGTACCTTATTATATTTTCATGAAAATTGTTAGAATGTTTTAGAGTAGCAAAATGTAATTTCAAAACATTTTACGGACTTTCACATGCAGGTTCCAAATCATGTACATGAAACCTGTTATATCCCATTTCCTTAGAGCTAACTCACGCGTCTCTATATTGCTACTTAGCTTTCATGACGCTCCGCGAACCCCAAAATACATATGAAAGACACTTGACCTACGTTCAAGGCGTTCGGCAAACGCTTGGCGTATGTACGCATGCATTGGCGATAATTAAGCGACGTTCCTTTGAATTTCTTCGTTGAAGAAGCGTCATAAATATTGGGAAGACGTTTGTTATAAACGCAAAGGTGTGAGTCAGTCTTTAACATATCAATAATCATATTCATGAAATTCCAAGAGCATGTGCTTCAAGCCTTTGTAACGCCAATAACTTTGCAAAATTAACACTGTAAATGCGATTAGTAAAGGATTTGGAAAACTCAAATCTCTTCGCACATCTTCTTTTATCGTATTAATCGAAAAGACAGAAAAGATTATGGAAATCTTTATCAATTAACCAATCTAAAAGTGCGACGAGTGGATTACGCATTGCTCCTAATTGTACGATTAATTCAGAGTCAGGTTGCATGTACTTATTGCCAAATTGCAATTACCGAATTACTAATTAAAAGCAAGACGGTCTAATGATTAAGGTTAATTGTTATTGATGTAATTATGGTTAATACTTCCTGTCGAAATGTGCGATTGGTTTTTCTATAGATGGGGCCTGTAACATAAAGGAGATTGCGATCATTGCAAATGTTTAGTACATGGTTCCCCATAGACTTACGGGTATTATCAATCGTGCGATCGATTCGGAAAGCTTTATGTTACAGGGCCCCGATGATGTCATTGATGGTGCTGATATGAGTGATTTCGTGAAAGGGAAATTAATTACACACTCAGAAATATAGATGCAACATTACAATTTTAAAGGTGCAAACAAATACAACACTATTGATTGCACTTTTTTGGTTTAAAATTGAGTTACGATTTTGCATTATGCAGATTGCTCAGAGGAGTTGCACAAGCCCTTTTGGAAACGTGGGATTATACCGTGTTTCACTCCCATGCATATACGATGGCGATTTTTAAACATACAAAACGACTTCCATAATGACCGACTCACACCTTTGCGTTTTTGCGACTGAGGCGCCGTGGCGTGCGCCTGAAATCCATCTGTTCGGGACAGTCACATAGACTTGGGTTCGTTCCTGCCTGTGGGTTCGAAACCAGGTCGCATAC
>BQKZ01003696.1:39773-59005 GCA_036244855.1 Temnopleurus reevesii
GGGGGGGGGGGGGGGTGTGGAGGAGGTGGAGAGGCAAGAGACAATGTTGTCTCCTCGACGAAAAATAAAGACAATGATGATGGCATGCCAAAAAAATATACGATGTAGTTAAAAGGTTAATCAATTCTACGTATAAGACACACACCGTATGCCTTTTAGAGTCATCATTAATTTTGCAAATGGCACCGTAAAACTTTTACTTGAACGATAAAGATATTGATGACGTATAGGCGTTTGATGGTATTTTCAATGCCGATTTTTTTTTTTTTACGAAGGTTGTATAACTGGGAATGGATTTATTATTTGTTGCACGTCATAGCTGAAGGGCGAGCCCGTGAATTTTTTTATAATCTGGTTGTTCCAGCAAATATGATGATAATGATGGTAGTGATGGAGTTTTAGATGATGATGATGGTGGTGGTGGTGGTTATGATGATGATGATGATGATGATGATGGTGGGGGTTATGATGATGATGATGATGATGATGAACATGATGGGGGTGGTGGTTATGATGATGATGATAATGATGATGGTGGTGGTGGTGGTTATGATGATGATGATGATGATGATGATAGTAATGATGCTCATTACGCATGATTGTGAACACAGCGATGGTGAAGATGGTGATGGTAAAAATGCTGATAATGATGATGATATGGATGATGATGAAGATGGTGAAGATGATGCAGATGGTCATAGCGATGTTCATAATGTACTGGTTGTGATTACAACGCTGATGGCGATGATGATGAAGATGTTGGTGATGTAAATGATGAAGATAATAATTATGGTGATGATGAGGATGAGTATAATTATTGTAATGATGGCAATGGTGATTGCTGTTACAAATGATTAACTTTATCATGTTCACAATTTCAGCCATTTTTAAAGTCAGCTCTCCGGAACCTATAATTAAGTAAAGGCGTTCAACCTTTTACGACCTTCGGGAACATGGCGTAATAGAAGAACAAAATATAGTGATCACGTGTTTTAAAGTATCAATATTGTTCTCATGTAACAGATGAACAAAGGACTGTTGGAGGTCTGGGACAATGTTTTATGATGAATATTTGTAGCTATCAAAAATATTCATGTTGAAACTCATAATCTCACTAATATTATATATATAAAGATTTTCCTTCATGATATTCGCTAAATTGATGAAAAAAAATGATGTAACGAAAAAACAAGTATTTCCTAGGCATATTTCAAAGAGGTTACGTGCATGAACATTGATAGAACACTTCTCGCCAGATTTAAAATAAATTGAATCATATTCATGCCTTGCTTTGTCTGAAAGCGCAAACACGATATCAATTGAGGATGTGTTTTATTTCTAAACTATTTGCAAAACAATTTGTATTTCAAACATTCAATTTTGAGCAGAATACAAATACGGCATGCTCGGGATTTTGGTGAAATTGGATAATCGAATGTTTAAATCGCATGAAAGCAGTAGAGAAATAGTTGGGAAACCGTTCAATATAATAATATTAATAATAATAATTGCGCAATTTCTATATGGATATAGCCTAGTTAACTGCACATTACACGACAATAATGATAATGATAATAATGAAGATAATTATAATGATAATAATAATAATAATAATAATAATAATAATAATAATAATAATAATAATAATAATAATAATACAAATAATAATATTAAAAAATACTACTACTGATAACAATGATAATAATAATTATAACTATAGTGATAGTATTACCATATTTTATGTTATTATATAGTATTTTTCCATTTAACATCTATATCATTGGTACTGTTTTTATTATTATAATTATCAATATCATTATCATAATTGCAATAGTTTTCACACAAACTCCCATTATCATCATTATACTCGTTATCACCATTTTGTATCTGTAAAATAATAGTTGGACTCGGCATTGTAATAACGTAATGGACCCAGCGATTCGTGACATGTATTTTCAATGCATGACTTATCCTGATTGTCTCTATTAATTTATCGCAAGTCCTTGGCATCAAACAAATTGAGACGTATTTTATTCATGAAGGACAGAAGGTGCATGATAGCCGGTTTATTCATGGATGAAAATTAAAAACGTGTCCAGGGAAGGATGATGAGGAGAAAATATGTTAATTAGTCGGGATAAACATGCTTTGCATGTACGTTTCGGTCTTCCCAGTTAATTTCAAACAAGTTTCAGAACTATTCATATATTTTGTATTATTTTGTACTAGTGTTTTTGCAGGGCTATCGTACAAAGCAGGCACTTTAAGTTCAACGAATGTAGGCAAAAAGAATAAATATTTGTTTTGTAGAAGCGTCCTGCTGTAGTGGTTCTAACTCTCAACTTTCAACCAGAGCGTCAAAGGAAGGTTCGAATCCCATCCAGGACGTTTATTTCTTTTGCAGGAAATAATGCATTGCGTTGCACTCAACCCAGGTAACGTGAATGGGTACTGTTAGGAAAAACAAATTCCATGAAAGCAATGGGCATCAACTTGCAGCCTTGATATAACCGTGTAATGAAAAACAAGCGCTGATGTACACTTTGTATTAAGCGCTGTAAGTATATTGTGTAAAATTAGTATTGTTATTGTTATTGTTAAATCATATATTGATGTATAAGGTATTTATTCGTGATCAAAAAACATTGAATACATGGAATATGATACAGACATAAATATTCCAGCTCAATGCGGCTAATTAGTCAGGTTCTACTTGATTACGTATGAAGGTTAAGATAATTCAATCAAGATTAACGAGAAATAATATACACGCCGGAAAAAAAATGATGATTTACTTATTTTGTTAGACAAACTAAGAATGTTGAAGATTAACGAGTCAGTGACCGAGGATGGGTTTAATACAAGGGGCGATGGAGATAAAAGATTATTGGAAATATGAAATAATGTAGGAGATGAAACCACTAATGATATGTAATACTGGTTGAATCATTTAACATAAAGCGGAACAATTTATGAATGAATAATTGAAAGTAATTCATTTGAAATCGAGTTATAGATATAATTACAATATTGATTGAAATCAAAAGTTGGAATGACATGTACAAGATCATTATATCCGTCCATAATTTAACATTAAAACAGAAGATTTTTTAATTTACTCAGCAGCGAAGATGCCAATCTCCAACGCATGCTATAGAAGATTTGGTTTTTTTTTTTTTGGGGGGGGGGGGGTGATATTCACGAAGGGTCATGTCTTGCGTAAAAATAACAAATATGTAGAAAAGAGCTGCCCCTTTGGAAATTGTTTGACTAGTTGTTTTGGAGTAGATTTTAGGCATATCATTTACCCAGATTTCATTAAGCAAGTGAAATCTAAATATTCTAAGTCCATTTGAAATCATTAAAAGTTAACAGCAATTTCCTCAAAAGTGTGAAAACTGAAACCAGTAACCTACCCGATGACATCATAACTCGTAATATACGAGTATATTACTTGTGGAGTCGTAGGTTTGAATCCCACCTATGGCGTCAATTTCTTTCAGCCATAAAATCATCCACATTGTGCTGCACTCAACCCAGGTGAGGTGAATGGATACCTAGTAGGAATTTATTCTTTGAAAAAGCTGCATTGTTAAAGCCAGGGTAATAATGCTGTAATTGTAGAGCGCTTAGAGAATTCTAATGAAGAGTTGATAAGACTTATATAAAAGCCGTGTATTATTATTATTATTATATAATTTAGTGAACCGGTTATCATATGCAAAGATAAACAATAATTAACCCACTTAAAGATTCATGACATGAATTGCATTTGGCATAAACAGGTTTCTCTCGAGTGATGAAAGATGCCGATATTTACGATACAACAACCCAATTAAGAAATAGTCTATGTAATAAAACCCGAGCGATGATATTCGTGGCTTGTTGCACTATGATCAGAAGGGACAAATGAGTTGGGCAAAGAAAGCAACTTAATAAATGAAAGGATGAGGTTTAAAGCCCAAGTACAGTTTTGGTAAAAGCCAATATTTTTATCGCCAAATTTTGTCTTCAAATCTATATAAAAAGAAACATGATATCATGAACATGTTGTACAAAAGATTGTACGAAAAATTAACAAGTTTTGGAAAAGTTATAACCTAAAGTGTGGAAAATATTTTAGCGTCGTAGCCCCCGACGCTAATTCAATATTTTCTTTCTTGATAAAGGACAGCTTCTCATGAACAGAATTGGATGAAAATTTCAGAATTTATTCTTTATGTATTCCTTTTTAGCATGCTTTAATAAAATCTTGGAAATAATTTTGTATATGCCCAATAAGAAGCAAAATATTGTTATAACCAAGAGAGGGCGCTAAATACGATTTAACGGTCAAATTCAAATTTTCAAAAGAATTCGCTCGTAGAAAATTATGCTATGATCTTGAAATGTGTATACAAACTATATGTCATGGTATAAAGCCCCAAAATTCACATTTCTTTAATCTTTACCAAAACTATACATGGGCTTTAAAGGCGTGTATCATTCAATTCTGAATATTTACGCCAGAAGAAGAAGGGAGAAAGAGGATCGCCATCCGAAAGACGGTATGAGACCAGGATTTGAAACCACAGGAAGGAACTAACCCAAGTATATGACTGTCCCGAACAGCTTGATTTCAGGCGCACGCCACGGCGCCTCATTCAGAAGGGATAATAATAATAACACGTTCTTATATAGGGCCTAACACTAACTCTATCAGTCGTCTCTCAGCGCTCTATAATGTAGCATAATTACCCTGGCTTTAGCAGTGCAGCGTTTCAAGGACAAAACTCTTGCCAGGTACCCATTCACCTCACCTGGGTCTAGTGCAGCACACTGTGGTTTAATTTCTTGCTGAAGGAAATTAACGTCATTGGTTAACTATAGCTAGATGCAATGCAATCATAAAGTACATAGGCCTTGGACAAAGGAAACAACCTTCATTCAAGTATTGACAATGGATAGATGCATAGAAAAAAATTTGATCCTTCTCATTCTGTGGAAAAATATTGAACTGGAGTCGCACGTGGAACTTTCTTTTGTTAACACGAAGCTATTGTGAATGATTTAATGAAGTTGTTTACTCTGTCCCAGTCTTCTATGCCTGATGTTCCCAGCGATGGTTGAGGCGATTTCCCCTCTTATTTTGAGGAGAAATGCCAAACAGGTGTTGCACCTGTTCAATAGATAAACAGAGAATTTAATTTGTTGATAATGATGATGATTTGATTTATCTATTTTCATTTCGATTACAAACAATATAACAAAAAAAATAAGTGTGAACAACTCCGAGAAAACATAAATAACAAAGGAAATTCGCAAACAAATATTTACAGGATAATTGTTTACACATTAAGAGTTGATTTGAACGAACAAGCATTTGTGATTTCCTAATGGGGGATGTGCAGGAAAAAGCAACGCTTGTAATACGCACACCCCTGATTATGTTTGCACTAAGGAAAATGTGAAGGTTTTAATTTGTCCAATTCCTCCATTTATTCTGTTCAAAGTGTTGATGACAAACCGCCCCTGGAAAGGATCCCTAGGGATTTGATCGCCTCTGATTTGTAAATAAATGTTAATTATTTTGTAATTAGATCAGCGGTACTTTGATCAATATTAGTTTTTAACGTGATGATTAAAATGAAACTAGAATAGCGAGTGTTTAGAGCATTTTTAGATCAAGGTCAAATTAAGCCGAGTCACACCTTTGTGTTTTTAGCCTGCGCCAGCCGAGTGTTTTTTTTTAAATAGAAAAACGCTCCTCGAGCTCTCACTACTGTATACGCGAATTAAACGGTGAGTTGACGTTCGGCTTGCGCTAAAGAAACGTACGCCGAACGTCAATCAACCGTATGACCTGCGTCTTTGTACGTCCAGGGAGCGTTTTGAATTGAATAAAACGCTGGGCCGACGCAGTCCTAAAACGCAAAGGTGTGAGTCAGCTTTTAGAAGGGATCTTGAACACGGTAAGACATTCAGCAGTTCAAAAAAAAAGCAAAGGAGATGTTGAAATATGTTACTTTATTTGGTGGGCCTCCATTTACATTCGCACATTGGTAATGTTGGTAGGGAAATATCAATAGGATAAAAATGTTCTAAACTATTTTGGATTATTTTTTAAATAATTGACCAGAGTTTGAAGCATTCCCTCCTTCCTGGTGACGTTGCGCCTAACATGTCTGTAAATTTATCATTAACGCAATTAATAGATACATGATTATATTACCGGTATTCATAGTAAGCATTGATTTAAATGAGAAAAAGGGAAATGCATTCTGTAGCGTATATCAATGATGATAAAAAAACATCTGCTTCTTTGTAATCATGAAGACAAAAATGGGATTGAGCTTACGATCCTAGCAGTAATCATAAGCAAATTGACAAGGAAATGAAATGAACACACAAGTATATAGAAAAAACTAAACGAAGAGGTGGAGAGAAAGAAAGAACATGATGTGAGGGGCAGCCAATCACAGAGCAAGGAGGGACGAATAAAGGAACTCCAATGCTTGAACACAAGAAAGATGGCCAGCTGGAGGAGAGCTTATAATCATGTATCCAATATTATCAATATCAATAATATCCTGTTTTCATCACAAAAAAATCATATTAATCATATAAAATGTATTGTTTTCCTTTGCATATGATAGTTCGGAAAGCTATCAATGAGCTTTAAGAGTCATAAGCATAATGACCATTCATATGAAGCATTGATGAAGTTGTAAAAGAGAAATGAACGAATTTAATATAATAATACATGTACCATTAATGGTTTCAGCATCTGCTTTTTTTGTACACAATACATTTATTGATGTCAATTATTTCCTGTTTTCTTATCCTCAATGTCAAGCATATGAATGGTAATTTTTTGTGCAAATATTCATGAGAAATGATTACATCCGTTGCATTGTAACAAAATAACTTAATGGATTCTAATAAAGCTCTGATTTTACCAATTGACTATACACTATTTATTACCTGCATGGGTCGAAGGGTCAGAGGGGACAGGACAAAATATTGGACAAAAAGAAATGAGATGTTGTGAGGAGTCTTCATTTCTTGTTGTTTTGTTTTTATCTTGACAGCCTGTATACCCTGGCGACTGGAGATGAAGACTATAGAATTTTAATCATGCCAGGTTTTTGTTTAGCTTGTCAGAAATTCCTTGAACCTTTTCAGTGTTTTTATTAATTAATTATGAAGGTATGGATTACATTGCCCAAACAATCCGTTTTGGCACTGCAAACAATAAAAAGCGCATTTTGACTTTTGTGTGCACTCCCTGATTTTACGTACAAAAGAGCACCTCTCGTAGTGTAACTGTACAATAATGCAAATTATCCCTGCCCCCCCCTCCCCCCCGCCGAGGTTCAAGTACAATGCTTAATACCCACCTTATTACAGCAATAATAAATGGTTTACATTCCATATCATCTGTTACAACGCAGTCATTTAGAATTTAATGACCTAGTGTGCCATTGTTCCATCATTTTTTATCGAATGAAAAACCTAATAGTATAATCGATGTTATAATAACCGTCCCACCTGCGCGACCGGAAACACCATTCACTTTTTATCGAATTGGCAGACTGTGCTGTATCGAAATGCTTCTATTTTATTCTCGTTTTACTGGATGGGAACTATTTGTGGAAATGGGTGAAACAATGGGCTATATTGGGTGGAAGGTCACGGTTTAGCCGCTGATGGATTGGTTTATATGAGGTGGCACTCAATTATGGGCTGTCTATACTGTTGCCGTGTTATAGTTCAAACCAAGAGCAAGTAGGGTTCAGGCAACAATTAATGTCGAGCAAGATGATTTCCCATTGATTTACGTGTTACTTCTTAATTTATAAGGGGCCTGTAACATAAAGAGATACAATAGATTTTGCAATTAATTGTATCTATTTTGTACACACTTTGCCATAGACTTGGGATTAATATTTATCGTAAGTCTAATTGCATCTTTTATGTTACAGGCCCAAGTATTGGTAAGTATGCCATCAATTCAATAAATCATATAAATTCATTGTTGATAATGCAAAAACCTTACTTGTATATTAGGCCCTATCATTTTTTCCAAATCTCTGAACATATAGAATACGACCTGGCTTTAATATGAAGTAAAACAAAAAAAAAAGAAGATTCTGGAACTTCGTTCATGGTCCAAATTCATCGTGTCTATCAGCTAATTTATCTAAAATGTCAAAACAACACCATTTCGTGCTGAAAACATTTCCCTACAATTAGTAATGAATAAATCTTTATAAACACCTAATAATGTGATAAACCTGATTGAATAGGAATATTCATTTAGATCAGATTAAAAAAAAAACACGTTTTACCAATTTTATTGAGAAGAGTGTGACAATTTAATGAAGACAATACAAAAAATGATGAAAAAGTCGATTGACCTGAAACCATACAAAGGAGATGGCATTGAAACGCATAATATTTATTTTGTTCTTTATATTTAGCAAGTGCATCTAAGGAGCCGACAATATACATGTAGGTTGCGAAAAGGTCATATTTTGTTTTCTGCATGAAGTGACGCAGAATAATCGAGGGCTAACTGTAAGGCCAAAATTTGTTAGGTTGCCCTCAAATGCCGTTTTTGAAAATAGTCGGTTTATCAGAAAGAGTGTTTTTTTTTTTAAATCTTCGAGCTCAAGTTACCAATTCATGTAGAAAATAGCACTAAGAAGGGAAAAAAAACACGAAAAAGAAAATTGAAGAAAAAAACCCGCTTATGTTTAGTTTTTTACATGTTTGTCTAAAATTTTAAAAAGGTTTATTCTCTAGATGTTAGTAAAAAGCACAAAAAAAAAACAAAGTCAGGTCAGGCCATTACCAGAGAGTCGGTCGCTGGAGGCCAACGAAACAATTTTGTTGTGATCTAAGAGGTCTCAGGGGCAGTTACACCACCGGAATGACTCAAAACTATTCCTATAAGAAGAAGAGGAAGAAGAAAAAGAAAAAGAAGAAGAAGAAGAAGAAGAGGAGGAGGAAGAAAAAAAAAACGGGGGACGGCACCATAGATATATTCATGATATGAATATAATATTTTTGTTTATAATACTATAATCGGGACACAATGCGGTATATCTCACGCATAGCCATATAAAGGCGTACGTCGCTAGTGATTCCAATTAGAATAAACGCCGATTTTTGTGCGGAGAGGGGGGGGGGGTAAATAGAAAACTTACAGATCGCGCACAGCATACGCAGATCAGCCTGTGGTCTGATGTTCGGCTTGCGTTTAAGGAGCGTACACCGAACGTCAGTCCACCGTATGATCTGCGTCCAGGGAGCGTTTTTAATCGTCAAAACGCTGGGCCAAAGCAGGCTAAAAACTCGAAGGCGCAAACTGGCCTTAATAGCCTACGTTGACCAGCTTTAATCTCTGTCCAATTATAAAGAAATATTTACCTATTGGGGCTTTGGTACTGTACTTTCGAAAATAATTGTAACCATGCCTCTTAATCATGTATATATGAGTCGGACATATACGTAGGCTAGTTTAAGTATCTTTCCAATTTATACAAAGAAGTATTTACCTATTGGCGTTTTGCTGCTGTACTTCCAAAAACAAATGTAAAATGCTTGTGAATCATGCTATGTGTGAGCAGGCTTTAATAGCCTACATTAGCCAGGGTAAATTTCTGTCCAATTACAAAGAATTTTTTACCAGTTGTAGTTTTAGTACTATATTCTCGAAAATAGATATTAACATGCTCGATAATCAAGTATAAGACACCCCCACCAAAAAAGGAAAACTAATGCTTTACGAGGGTATGATCGGGCGGTATGACTACTCCACACTCTACTTGACCCCAGCTCATGATCTGAGCCAACATGGACCACTTTACAGGATATTAACTATCGTATTCTCTAGAACGGAAACTTGTGTATTCACGATCACCGTACCGTAATCATTGCCGCTTCCGTTTTCGGGAACGTCATCTTTCACGCTCCATTGCCCGCAATGTTGTGACGATGACAATCTGGGAGGAGTTTCATCAAATCGGTTTCTTTTAAGTTACGAACGACTTTAATGCCTGCGTCACACCTTTGTGATTTTAGCCTGCGTCGCGGCCCAGCATTTCTAGAAATTAAAAAACGCAACCTGGACGCACAGCATATGCGGATTAGACGGTAGACTGACGTTCGACTTGTGCTCAAGGGGCGTCAGTCCTCCGTATGGTATGTGTCAGAGGAGCGTTTTGTTTTCAAAAACGCTGGGCGACGCAGGCTAAAAAACGCAAAGGTGTGAGTCAGCCTTAAGAAAGACCGGAGTATGTTAACGAGTGAAATACGCAAAAAATACATCATTCAGCTCTAGAAACTATACCAGTCGTGCGTAAAGTCGTTCTTAAAGTCTTTCATAACTTGGTGAAACACCGCCCTGGTTCGGTACAATTCATGTGAGTAAACGATATACCAATAATATGTAATGGTCAGAATAACAAAAAACGTTATGAGAAACGAAGTGATGTATTCACGGATTATTTTGCATCAATACAAAATCAATGCGAGACAATAATAAAAGCATTAAGCGACCTTTCTATGCACGCAGCTGTGAAAAGCTTTGTAATGTTCACATTGCATTTAAAAATACCACAAGGAAAAATGGTACCATTGGTATTGTGGAGGTTTCGATTTCATTCGTCACAGTCACAGTCGACCGGAAGTAGTACGTCATATTTTACGCGTCTTCACATCGTTACGTGCGGAACTACACGTGACGTAACAATAAACAAACGGGCAAAACACTGACGTACTACTTCCGATCGACGTGCCCTTTGTCACAGTTGACTGAAATCGAAAGCACCATATGTTGACAATGGGAACGGGATCTCGTTACAATTCTGTATGTTTAATGTTGCAACATTGATGAAATTATTTAAAAAAAGAATGGGATGCAAACATTGCGCAGGTTGTCAAACCTTATTTTGTCTTACCGTGACACATGTTTACTCTGTTTGAAACGAACCAAACTAGAAGGACATTCAAATGCAGTAAAAATGGCAATTGAGAAACTATTTATATTGTATTCATTTTTTTAAACACAACTATTTTCTGTAAGTTAGAATTAAAAAAAATATCTTTATAATGCACGCGATTTGCTTGAGGAAATGTGCCATCGTAAATCTTTGTGAGATAAACCAAATATATCAAATTGGCATTGGTTTGGGGATAGCAAGTTATTGTGTGAGTATAATAGCTTCACACACTTAATTCTAGCCTCCCACCCACAATGTGTTATGTGCATAGAATGTTTCAGCGCCACTGGGGTAGAAATATAAAATCTACAGCCCATCTATTTTGGAGAGAAAAAAAATAATATCTTCTTCCCACGTCGAAAACACATTTATCATTTCAAACGTGTCATCGTTCCCGAAACTCCTACCCCGCTTATTCGTTTCACCCCGACCGCAGACATAATTTCATCCATCAAAACAATTTAATGCCCATGAAAACTTATGATTGTTTCTATCAAAACATCGCTGCCACGTCGTGTGAAATTAATATCCCGTGGAAAAGCAAAGACATCCGATTATGGAACGAGATAGCCAAATAACTACGGGCACTGCAGCTGGTTCGCACACCATGTCGCATTACAAGCTGCCCGCTCCTACGCAAAGGTAGTCGGTCTAATAAAAGGGTTATCGAAATCGGTGGACGGAAGCTTATTGGCGGTAGAAAACCATTGCGCATCTGATATACGCATTGAATGACAAGTGCGCACCTGATCTGCGCATCATTTGTTGCGCACATTAGATGCGCACTCGTTTCCTACCGTCCACGAGCCTCCGCCCACCAATTTCGAAAACACACTAATGTTTCTGTGGACGTCCTTCTGGCACGAGTGTGTAGGTATTTTCGAATTTTGTCGGCGCACTTTGATAAATATGATGTTGAACTTCGATATGGCTGGTTTTATGGCGTTGGGTTCGTGGAGTTTGGATAACTTGAAGCACGGTTCGCACGTGGCGTCATTTCAATAACGCAAGTCATGATGAGGGCCAAAGAATTGTCAGGCAATATTCATGAGTTAAGGCCCGGGCACACCAAACACGGCACGGCATCACGGCACGGTTTTTACGCGCTCTCTCCCCTGTGATTGGTCAAGTGTTGAAAATTCTGTGCGCGGACAAGCGCGCTGGCCAATAACAACCAAGATACTCATGCGTAAAAACCGTGCCGTTACGCCGTGCCGTGTTTAGTCTGCTGAGGCCTTTAGTGGGAGAACGGTGTGATGTGAATTTCGTTTTGAAAAAAAAAATAGTCATAGATTTATGACGCCAACGCATGAAGTTCATAGAGTATCTTAAAAAAAAAACTTCTTGAAGACCGGGTAAACGTGAGCCACACGCACATATGGCGCCCGAAATGTAGTGGGCTTTCAACGATTATCGAATCATTGAGTGGAGTACGATTTCACCTGTGTCGGCTTGGTGAAATCATTATTTTCTTTTCAAACAAACTGTTTGACTGTGAGCAATAACACAATCATTTGCTTGAGTTCCTCAATTAATAGTTCTTTTAAGGAATCGTAACCGAAAACGTCTGCTTCGGTAATACGAGTCGACAGAGTAACGATTTTCTTTTTCAAATCTGCGCGTCAATCGAGAATTGGTGATAACAAAAGTCAGCTTCGATTCAATTGATATAAATATTTAGAATGAAAGGTCAATGTCTGCTAAATGTAACGGGGTTGTCATACTAGGACGACTTATCCAGCGGGCCCGACGGATGAAATTTTGTTTAAAAAGTCAGCATATGCCGAACTTTGTTTTAATTCTAAGGACATTGATATAATTCATAAAGCATTGAACGTATGTATAACGTATTTGTAACTAATTTAGAATGCTACCGTCGACAATTTCGTACACATATGTCTTTACAGTTACTATAGTATATAAGGATCAAAAGGAGCCTAGTGCATTTGTTGATTTTAACCATGGTAACATATAGGAAAACAAATGTCTATTAAAACAAAAGGGAAACAGTCATCATTGACACATTTGAACGAATTCAAAGCACATTCAAATCGAGAGCAAAAATGTAAAGGCAAACTTTCTTGGTTATAAGTACGCCCAAACCCACTTGGGAAACATAACTACCAATTTGAATTCTTCAATTGTCTGCACATTTCCGAAGCTGTCATGTTTCGCTGGCTGCAAATCTTTTGGGATAATCTCAAGAGATTGTTTTGAAATTACATTTTGCTGTCAAAATCATTCACATTGGTTATTAGAAATCAGCAACTAAACCATTTGAGAGGGGATTTTTACATTTTATTTAGAACATCTCGCGGCCATTCTTTCTTCTACCCGTTCCGTTAATTACGTTTTACCCCAGATATGTCGCTCTCCGCCGCCCAGAGGGGCGGGGCAGACATTACCGGGCATGTGGTTAATCGCAGAAATGAAACACTGGGGATCATCATCAGAGAGCGGTTCGTGTTGGTTTTGTTGACTATTGTCTTGAAATGTGGAGTAGAATTTTGATAGTTGCTGCTTAGAACAGCCGACGGCCACTGAATTTAAACTGAACAACTACGTGTATGTACATAAGTTGCTCTCAAATCCTCATTTTTATTGGTCCAGAATGGTCTGGCTAATGTCATTTGATAAAGGAAAGGGTGTAGTTTAGAGGCGTGTATCATTCATTTCTGAATATTTACGCCAGAAGAAGAGAGAAAGAGGATCGCAATCTTAACGTCTCCATCCGAAAGACAGTATGCGACCAGGCTTCGAACCCCCAGGCAGGAACTAAAACAAGTCTATGACTGTCCCGAACAGCTTGATTTCAGGCGCACGCCACGACGCCTCAGTAGAAAAGCCAAAATATGTATAGTCAAAGGATAATTTGTTGGTTACTGCAAAATAGAACATGCTTTAAAAACTTGGACAAATATTGATCAGGGGGATTGGGATTGTGAAGGAAGAAGGGAAGAGTACGAAAAGAAGGAGGAGCAGGGGAGGAGGGGAGGAGGGGAAGAGGGATGGAAGATGAGGAGAAGGAATAGTAGGAATGGAAGAAGAAAAGGAGGGGGATGATTAGGGGAGGAGGAGGGGAGGTGTGAACAAGAGAAAGGAGAGTAGGGAACGTGGTAGAGGAAGAAAGACTGGGATGAATAGGAAGAGGAGGAGGAACAGGAGGAGAGGAGGAAGATGAAAGAAGGAGAAGTCGAGTGGAATGAGGAAAAGTGAGCTCAAATGAGGAGTGGGATGAGGGAGAAGGAGAAAGTGGAATTGTGAAGGAAGAAAACAAAGGGTTAGACTAATTGAAAGCTTTAGGATTTGTCGAACATCAGCGGGAAGCCCAGGAGAAGAGAGGAATCAACGAAATATCAGGATGAGGAGGCAGATGGGGATCCAGGTGTGAGCCAAAGACAATGAGAATGACAACTCATAGTAGGATAGTAGAGATGGTATGAGGAAAACGGAAAGGAGAGGAAAAATGTGAAGAAAGAAACCATACGAAGGATGGTAGAAATAAAAAGAGGAAAATTGAAAGGAGAGGAGGAATAAGAAGAGGAAAGTCAGAAAAAGGAAATTGTTTGATTTGATTTGATTTGAATTTATTTTTCCAATTTCGTTTACAATAACAAATCCACGACGGCGAATAGAATGTGGGGCTGGGCAGCAAAGTCTATCACCCCTAAAATTCGATTAAAAATGTCACGTTCATCGGCTTATCACCATTCAGGGAGGGTTTTGTTTTGATTAGCTATAATGCTAGAGGGCTTCGAAAATCATAAATATGAGATTCCCCCAGTATCACGTTGTAAAGACTAACTCACACCTTTCCGTTTTTTAGCCTGCGTCGGCCCAGCGTCTTTTTTGAAAAGTTAAAACGTTCCCCGAGCACTCAGTACACGCTGATCAGACAGTGGACTGACCTTCTCTTTGCGCTCGAGTAGCGTACGCCGAGCGTCACCGTATAATCTGCATCTCTGTGCGCCCAGGAAGCGCTTTAGACATTAAAAAACGGTGGGCCGACGCAGGCTGAAAGCACAAAGGTATGAGTCGGCCTTTCGGAATGCAATATGAAGCGGGAATTATTATCTTTGATCTTCATAATCATCGCAAAAAGCCGATGTTGATGTTTCATTTTGGTGGCGTGATTGGTGCTTTGTGCCGCGATGAATGGCTGTGTGGCCGGGGAGAGGTTAATAAGAGTTTCGGTCTCTCCAGGTGTGAATTGGCGTATACTAGGAGGTGGATGGGGGTTATGCCACCCTCCTTCAAGAGGGGATATTTCTGCGTAGACAGAGGGTTATGAAAGCTGGGCCAACGTTGGCTGTATAAGTTCATCGAATGCAAGCCGACCATATTCAACGTCAGTCAAACATCTTTGTTGCGTCTTTCTGCATACACAGAACAAAGATAAATTTAATAAGCTTGACTAAAGCTGGACATAAGCTGCAATGTGTGAGTGAGCCTCACGACCGAACGAATACTATCATATTTATGAATGATAAATGTTAATAGGATATCCCAATTCATTATGAATGATTTGCGATTAAATAAAGATTGGAAAGTGGCTCACAATACACTCGCCTTTCGTCTGCTGAATTTCGTGCTATGAGTACAAAATCAGAAACTTTCTAATCAATTTCGAACCATGGCGATTGTGGTACCAAACCACTCGTTCTTATTTCGAATCTAAGAATAGCGACAAAATAAGATTAAAAGATTAAGAGATACTTTGTATTAAGATGAAATTTGTGCGTATTCATGCATGAAGATTATTGCCGAAAGGGACTTTTCAGAACCAACTTAATTTGTCTGTATTGCATTTAATTGAAGGGACAAAGAAATATTTGCGTTAGGTGACCGACCCGACTTTTAAACTTGAAAACTAAAATTTGTCTTTTACATTGAACGCAGTCCGCTTTGCATTTCTGTCTTTAGGGATTAAAAAGGAAGCACGCTGCATGTTATTTGACCCAAAACATAGCTGAAAATACTCTTTGAGCATAACCGGTTATTCTTTTAATTGTTTAAATACTTTGCCGAATATGAAATAACACTACATTGTTAATTTATAGCCTTGAATACCCTCATACTATCCAAGAACTGCACTGTGTCGACCACAATACACATTGATATAAGAACATGGAGTTTCAATGCAAGGTGTCCATACAAAGTCCTGAGAATGTTTTATTACTAACAATTTTATGACGTGTAAAATCCCGTTTGCAATCTATGCTAAGCATTTCACCAATGAAATAGATTTTTATAATCACATTTGAAAAAAACAAGTTGAGTTTGTTAATTCATTTGTCGAAAATGAAGTAAAATTAATATTTCCATTTAGGGAATCGAAAAAATGAAGGGAAAAAAATACTTCAATCCAAGAACCGCGCTACGTCGACAAGAACACACACTGCACCGCATATGGGGGAAGATCAATATTGTATGTGTACACGAAGTGACAGCGAGAATACAATCTCCACATTATGTCGTGTCGCATGAATATAGACATTCATTTACCAATTGAGAAAATGGAAGGAAATGTGAATAAACAAATATTTCACGTCGTTCTGTGAATGGCAACGCGTGCAAACGTTTTGGGTTTCGTAAGAGATTTCCCAGTGCGTTCACACAAACCTTTTTTCTGGATTTGGGTGAAAAGCAAGAAATGGTTGGAAGATTCCAATGTCCACTTTAGAGAAAAATGTTCGTGTTGTATGTTGTATGTGATAACATAATAGCCCGAGTGTGAAAATATCAAACATATGCTTTCAAATATTTGTACATTAAGATAACCCATCAGTGTCAGACATATTACTGTTTATGGTACCCTGATATTCGGTAAAATTCAAACACGATTTCCAAAGAATGAACTAAGTCTCAATTTGATAGCATTTTATAATAATAGTGATAATGAACGGCTTTTGTATAGCGCTTCATGAGAATTCCTAAGCGCTCTACAATTGCAGCATTATTACCCTGGCTTTAGCCCGGCAGCCACCATGCAGCGCACTTGGCGTTTCAAGTAATAAATATTGCTACCAGGTATCCATTCACCTCACCTGGGTTGAGTGCAGCACAATGTTGATGAATGTCTTGCTGAATGAAATTTACGCCCTGGGAGGGACTCGAACCTACGACCCTCTAGTTGAAAGGCGAGAGTCATGATCACTACACCACGGCGCATTTTATTTATACTCCATGTGATAGCAAAACAATCACGTTATTGCACAAGTTGGAACAATTTTTTTCCGAATGATTGACATTAAAGGTAGAGTATTTCTTTTGCAGCCAAAAATTTGACTTTCCAATATTGTTGTGTTATAGTGAAGAGTACTAGAACTTATCACCAATCAATTAAGCACAAAGATTGGTCATGATAGGCACATTTATAGTTATTCCAATAATAATTCTTCTATTCGGGCCTCGAACTAATTGACCGTGCGTTCAAAATTCAAAACAGCCGTTAACCCCTTCGTTGACCAATAGCGCAAGAGTCTCTCTTAATGCGTACTCCGCATGGTGTGACAGTGTATTAAAGTGCCCACTGTATGTGCTCTTAGGTTGTGTGTGTGTGTGTGTGTGTGTGTGTGTGTGTGTGTGTGTATGTGTGTGTGTGTTTGGTACCGGATCACGCTAGGAGTATCGCTATACCGTTGGTGTGAAGATGAATTATGATAGAATAGATTTTTATTTGAATTAAATACTCTGGACTACATTCGACCAATCTACTTTATAGAGGTTATTATGTTGCCATATCTGAGGTACACAACAAGTTGTAAGCATAACCGTAATGTGCGCAAATGTAGTTATCTACCTTTAAGCCTATTCAAACGAGCATTGAAAGAAAAAAACGTTGACGACAATAGATTAAAGGGGCAGCCCGTATTCAAACAAATATTGATCCTATCCAAAAATATATTCACAACTTTTTAGATTAAATCCGTAATGTGTTTCATGAAGCTGTCCGTAGATCTACGTACAACTGTACGAACGACTGGTGATCCTTTCTTCGGTAGGAATCAGCGCCACGAGTTATCGTTGAGTGCGAGAAAGGATCACACGTCGATCGTACGGTCGTGCGTAGATATACGCACATTTTTATGAAACACATAAACACATGATTTTATTATAATCATAAAATGACGTTGCAGAGTGAGAGAGAGAGAGAGAAAAAAAACTATTTCGAGATTGAGCCATAAGTCAATAAAAATAAGCTGTCTCCGTTGACAATGAACGGAGGGGACTGTGAAAGCACGCTGTATTTGCTGACAGTGAGTCTTTTCAGAGTCCATTTGCACATGGGTGTCGTGCGCAAACATGACTGCGTGTGAATATAGTCAACACTTGGTCAGCAAAAGTGAATGTCACTAAAAATAAATCCTTCCTTATTCATCATTATAATTCTATTTTACTTTCATTTTTATTACTATGCGTTAAACATGATTGATTGTATTTTTTTTTCTTCTTTCGCATATCCAATTATCAATTATGTGCTCTATACTTTGCCATGTTCCGTTTGTGACATTTCGATTACTATTCTTAAACTAAATAGAGCCAATGGAAAACAAATTTATTGTGCAAAATTGTACAAGCAAATAAATTATCATATTTTGCTTTATCTTGTTTCTCATTTTATTCAACTTTTTCCTAAAACTCGAGGCTAGCTGAAGCTGAGTGGATGGTTCATTAAAGCCGACTCACACCTTTGCGTTTTTAGCCTGCGTAGGCTCAGCTTTTTTTGAAAATCAAAAACTCCCCTTCTTGCCCTAAGCACACAGTATACGCTGATCAAACGGTGAACTGACTATCAGCTCAAGGAGCGTACGCCGAACGTCAGCCCACCGTATGACCTGCGTCTTTGTGCGTCCAGGGAGACTTTTAATTAAAAAAAACCCGCTAGGACCAAGCAATTCAATTCAATTCAATATATGTATCATTGCTGACAGGAGGCTGAGTTGTGACATATACAATTAAAAAGACGTCTAAAATACAGAAGTTAGCAGACTTAAACGCAAAGGTGTGAGCCAGCCTTTAGGTGGGCGTAACGCTCACTCTATAACGGGATTCCCAGCCGATGATTTAGCTACAAATCCCGTAGTATCGTCTCTGATACCCTGCCCACGATTTTCTACTCATCGTTTAATTCCAGATAATTGAAGTAATACGGTTGGATTATCACATAAGTATTACTCAATTCTGACCGCGAAGTAATCACAATTCGACCTCCAAAGGAAACTATTTACCTGACTTTTAGTC
>BQKZ01003697.1:2815-17013 GCA_036244855.1 Temnopleurus reevesii
ATTGGAATTTGGAATTTATTCATTTGAACGTCATTGACATGTACAGCCAACATTTTGTTCTGATTACATTTTTTTCATACACATTGTGTTATATCAAACAAATTATACAAAATAAAGAAAATATAAATGATTTAGTAACAATAATGAAACAATTGTATATGAGATTGAACAGTGGTTTGCATTTATGACTGTGCGTCAAACCTCGTATCACGGGACTTTTAGTCCCGTGTCATGGCGTATATCGAGCACTTCAGAACTTCATGCCTTTCGTTTTTACGGTCCCGCGATTTGCTTCAAACTTGTTTTTTATCTGTTAGTCTGATTTTCTGCTTTTATCAATACAAGATTTTTTCTGCGGCATATACCAAATCTTATGTTTGTATTTTTTTCATCTTGTACGTATTTTTATGCATTTTATGAATGAAAATGAATATTGAATTGAATTGAATTGAAATCTTTAAATTCATTATCGGATCAAAGCCTATGGGCGCGAATTTTCCAGCACATTGAGCATAGCATGCCACTTTAAGAGCATGGTGATCAAAATCAGGTTCGATCGTCAATAATGAATTTCCGCGTCCAAAAAAATCAATCCAAACATCCGCAGAAAAGAAAATTTGGTCTCCCATGTGATTATTCCATTAGAAGCCGCGAAAACTTATTCTCCAATTTGCAATTCTACAATGATAATTGATTAATTTTATCTATTTATCAATCTGCATTGTATTTTGTATATCATCTTCTACATTTTGTGATGTAGGGCCAATTGTCCGACAGTTTTTCCTTAAGCTGAAAGGTTAGGGCCACCCTAATAGCATATCATGTAATAATCTGTATAGGTTTATGTGTATGCTTTATTATGGGCAAACAAGGTTCTAAACAAACTTCAAACGCCCTCATCAAGGTATGAGCAAGGTATGATGATGTATACATTATTAATGTAATTATTAGGGGCCAGCCTTCTTAACAAGCCTCGCTTCTGGCTTCTATTTTTTCATTTCTCTTGTAATATTAGTTATTTCCATTATTATGTATGACTGTATGATTTGAACTGTTAAAAGAATTGAAAAAAATAAAGTGATTTTATTTTATTTGATTTGATATGAAATAGATTAATCATAGTCATGATGCAATATCGGGAATCAATAGCGTGCATTGCAATCAGTTTGTATAATTGGTCATTTGTAATATTGTAAGAATCCAGACATGATAGAGCTAAATAGTCATTCTACAAAAATATACTAGGCCTAATATATTTGAAATCACGCAGTTTTGGGGTTTTTTTTGCTGATGGCAAGCATAGTTACTCGGTTTCATTCAACCGATGAGTAACAATACTACGATAATACTTTGAATACCGTTTTCATACATTAGTTGTTGCTATATAGGTAGATCCTCTGGCAACGTTTCTGGTAGTGAAGAACAGCATCAATTTTGAATCTGTTAGTAAACCCGCATACGAGCGAGTTAGTGAGCTATTTCCCAAAATTGCCTCACTATTTTGGAAATTAGCCTAAGATATCTTGGGCTTGTTAAGCTCGAGATATTTCAGTGAATTAGCTTACTATTTGCGTCTGCACTACAAATTAGCTCGAGCTAGTTCTGATCGGGCCACCCGGATCAGAACTAGTGAGCTTATTAAAAAACTCGCTATAGTGCAACGAAGCTTATAACACAGGAACGCAACATCACATCAGGTATGCCTAGTTTGTTGCCATTTTATCTTTGATGCTCTTTATGTACCATAAGACATTCATTAATCAGCACTTTCATCGTCGTTTTGAACTATGAACTTTATTCTTAAAATCTAGATTTCATTGAAATTTTTAAAGAATGCATTAGGTTATGATGGGAATTTGTTTTTATCATACCAGACTCCTTTTGTACCATTTTCTGGTTCAAGTCACATCAGTGTACCGAACTAGTCTTGAAGAGCAGACCCTTGCATATGTATTGTTTATTTTATGAGCTTAGTTGCACTGTGAGAAAGAATCTTCACTCTTAGAAATTTTGGGCAAAAAATTAACCCAACTCTGGGAAAGATATTCTCCACACAACTATTGGTTCACTCCCGACCAACATGAGTAAAATTGTATATTCTTGGACAAGATTTCACAAATAGTAAATTGTGAGCAAATCTACTTTAAGTTGGACAAACAAACGGTTGTGTGGAAAATATGTTGCCAAGTGTTGGATAAATCTTTGCCCAACAGGAGAGTTCAGACTAATGGCCGCTAATGGGAGCTAAATGATGTGATTGGTTTCTGATTGATACAGAGTTTGACGGTAGTTCGCGGCATAAAATAAGAGTACCGCAAGCGGGTATTTGATTATAAACTAGTGTTTTTGAAAGCCGTCACGGGTAGTGATTTGTATGCGGGTTAGCAAATCAGCATACATGCACAAGATTGTATGCATATTTCAATGCAAATTTTTATGATCAACCAACTAAACAAACATCAAGAACAACATCAACAAGTGAACCTGGGTGTGCTTCCTTACGCAGGAACGATGTTTATGTGGAGCTCAGTGATTGAGAAAAGTCTTTGCTCGATGTAACTTGGAGTAATTCCGGCAGCATCTCTGTTTAAAAGTCCCACCAGATCGCAGTTTGATGATAATCGTTGATGGATTATTATTGATACTCTTGGGATCATATATAGACTGAGGTGAGTATTTTTTTCACTCTTTTTTTGTTTAATTTTCTCTCAAGATTCTTTTATGCACGCTCATTTCCAAATAAAAAAAAGTGGAGAAATTATTTTTGCCCGGATAACAGCTAGGTAATAATTTTACAGTGGATGGAATGTGCATAGTTGTATGTAATGGTTGTTGCTATATTGGGCAAGCAACAATGCTTGTCCAACCTTGCAATGTTAATGATGTATAACATGTGTATTCGGAACAAAAAACACATTATATGATATATAACAAGTGAATTCAACTGTTTGTCTTGAAGAGAACTCGAATAAATAGACCGACTTATGAATAGTTTCAAATGTATACACTTATTATGCCAACGAAGGCATTTACGGCACGCAGTATTCTAGCTTACATCGGTTTGTAACAATACAAATCCAGTTTGCATATATTACTAGTTGTTATGTCGGACGAGCCTCGGGCAAGCTTTCGGGTCAAGAACTATTGTGTGTGTGTAGTACGCATACAATTTACATCTATTAGTAGCCTAAACCTGGCTAATGTATTGGGCGCTGACACGACAAAGCCAAAACTGATTCTAACATCATCCAAATCGATTTTACATTAAATTGTCCACTTTTAGGACAATATATGTTGACTCGTGGTGATCTATGCTACCCTTACCATCACCTATGTGAGTGAGAGAGCTCCCAAATGTTTCCCCTTATATTTTATAATAATTGTTCTTTATATTTTAGAGGCATTTTGGGAACGCCCCTAAAAATTGTCTTCATATGCAGAGTACTGTATATGAGGTTATATACAGTACTCTGCATATGAAGAGAATTTTCAGGGGGCATTTGTGGAAATCCCTTGGATCTTGGAGGGGAACTTATTTTGATTTACAAAAGACACCTGACCTGAAAATACTTTGAATCATTCCTCATTATATCTTATGCTAATTGGGGAATGTTTACAACTGGCCATTATTAATAGAGATTAACTTGGTGAACAATGACGATGGAATGCAATTACTGCTCAATGGAGTATAAAGTGAATGTTTCCACAATTCTATCAATAGAAACAACAGGCTCAATGTTGGAATGATTCAAGGTATGTTCACGTCTGGTGAAAGTACGTCCTAATATCCTTTGTAAATAAAATAAGTTCCCCTTCAAGGGATTTCCACAAATGCCCCTAAACATTATATTCATATACATAGTACTGTATATGACCTTATATACAGTACTCTGCATATGAAGAGAATTTTTAGGGGCGTTCCCAAGTTAGCTCACTAAAATATAAAGAAAAATTGTTATAAAATGTATGGGACACATTTGGGAGCTCTCTCATTCACAAGGGTGATGGTAAGGGTATATAGCATAGATCATCACAAGTCAACATGCATTGTCATAAAAGTGGACCTTTAAAGAAAAACAGTTTTTAACGATTTTTAAAAAGAGCTATTCCAATTATTTAGATTAGACCCCCTTTTTAAATTGTAAATGCTTTAACACGGAAATAAATTCAATCAACCAATTCGTAGTACAGTAGTCAAATTTCATGCAAATTTTAATTCCATTTCAAATGCAAAAAGGGAAAATTCACCTTGTAATAAGAAATTGCTTTTCAATGGATGAAGTGTATGTAGTTACAGAATGAATTTTAATATATACAGGCCCAACAGAGGTGCACAATTTAATATACCGGCTTATTAAGTATGCAAATTTCTTTCAAACGAACGTAGTTACGAGGTATTCCTTAAACCAGTAAGTATAACATTGCACCAAAATGCCTAAAATCTAGTTAGCATACAGGCCCTGTTGCTTTGTCTGGCAAACCTCGGGCAAGTGTTCAGGTCGTCAAGAACAACCTTTGTGCTTGAAGAACGCATCAAAGTCTTCATCGTGTAGTAAGCCCACCTCACATGCCTTACGTTTACTTTTGAAGCTTGGATTTTTATTTATTAATCTTTTTTCAGTCGGATTCATTTGGATTAAAGCGGACTTACACTCCCTCCCCTCCTTTCAACGAACTTGAAATTACACATTAGTTGTGGCCATGTAGAACGAAAATCGTGCTTTTTCTTTTAATTTCGCTCTACGTGTTTGGATCTTTGCAGAATACAAGCTTTCCCGATCGGCTTTTAGCAATATCGGTTCTATCCCGAATTGATAAAACGAATGGAAATATGAGTTTGCGCCAAACGCTTTAGAACTCTACTTTAGAACGAATAGGAGGGTTTACTATAATAGATGCAGATTTTATTCCAAACAAAGAGGTTGTTCATAATGATCCGAAAGTTAGCCTGAGGCTCGTCTGACATAGCATCACATAATGTATGCAAACTGGATTAAACACATTATGACTCCAATGTTACTAACCGGTTTAACATGTTTAAGGAATACCACAAGAAACGTGCATAAATTTGAATCTATTTAGTATACATGCATATTTTGATCTTACGGTATGAATAGTTCAAAGCAAATTCAACGGACAAGATATCTGATTCAGCTGTTGCAAGTTTACTTAATAGTTTTCATTCAAGCCATTGAATACAATTTCGTACAGCTGCATGTCTATTATTCCCTGTCAAGTAAAATAGTGAAAATGTTTCTCACACCATCAACAGGTCTGGGACTAAATCTTCATGAAATGCGGAGTGCTCTCATTTAGTACCACAATGTGAATTAAAGTATTGAACCTTGTATTTTGCATTCAGTTGTCGGTGAAGAAACGATGTGTCCAATTCAAATGAATAGTGAATAGATAACCCAAACTAATCAAGTAACAATAATTCACAACCGCTTGAATCGTGCTGCTACGGGGTATATAACATTTCCTTTTTAGAGAGAGAGAGAGAGAAATTGATTCCATTCGACGACATAAGTCAAATCGCATTGCTTCATAAAACAATGGGCCTAGGAGATAATTATGTCGATACGAAAGTTTGAAAATCAACGAATTAACTGATCAGCCACTGGAAGAGCATTACGGTTTACCCAAGTGTGAAATCTCTGTAAACGTGAGAATATGATCAACGAGTTAACTCATTCAACGAGTTGCCAGATGGAATAGCATAGTCCTTATAAACTTATGCCGATGGGAGAAGTTAAAAGTCAACGAATTAATTAATTACCGATTGGAACATCATTGCACACAAACTTGTATGGATGTGATACATTATAATCAACGAATCAACTTACTACAAGCCGTTTTTCTCGGAGTAAAATGCATGTTGACCGGGGAGTAATTCAGCGAATTAATCCATTGGAATCCAAATCCACTCTCTCCTTGTAATACACCTATATGAATTGAATAATTTAGCAATCAACGGGTTAATAGGAGGTGAATACTACGATGGGGAAGAAATCAAAGCCGTCATCATCGTCGCCGTCGAGCGGTTACAGTCTCGACTTCGTCCATCCCGATGGCGAGGTCAAGCTACGACGCGAAGTGGGTCTCTTCGGAGGAATCTGTTTCGTTGTCGGAGGAATGATCGGTTCGGGAATCTTCGTATCCCCAGTCGGGATTCTTCGGGAAACCGAGAGTGTTGGGATGAGTCTTGTGATCTGGCTGCTCTCTGGTGTGTTATCTCTCGCAGGTAAGATTCAATCAATTATCTATTAATCTATTTAAAGACCTGGGGGCATGTAATTGGGGGTGTAATTCAATGATTTCCAAAGAGCTTTATATAAAGCTCTTTGATGATCTCTGACAATCACAAAACTGTACATTACATTTTCTTCTATCATGATTCTTATAATTATAAGTATTATCATTATTATTGGTATTATTATTATATCTAAACAGTTACAGTTTACAGTGCAAGCAATCAAGACGAAGATGCAATAATCATAAAGGCTTGAAAGAAACAATCAAGACCTGCATGCAGCTGGTTTGAGAGGGGGGTCGATAGAAAGGGAGGCGCGTTTTGCACTTTGTACCTTTTCTCTCTACATGTATAGTGTCCAACTCTATCCTGAAAGATTGGTTCTCATCATTCGCATCCAGACTTTTGACCGCCATATCGTCTTGCCAAGTCTTGGCTATCCCCCTAAGGAAGACGATTAAGAATTGATACGTCTGTGTTAGGAGGTTTAAGCCCCGATCCCATTGGGCCCCGGAAGCAACACGATTCAACACGACTCTTTGTTCTGAGGCAGTTAACTGTGAATTAACAAAGAGTCGTGTTGAATCGTGTTGCTTCCGGTCCTCTATGTGACCGGGGCCCAATACAAGAGGTTTTTAACTCCAGTAGAACATTATAGCTTAGATAATTTCGGGCCATTTCTCCCTAATATATATTCACTTTACATTATTATTGCGATAGTATTCGCAAATTTCCCTGTTTTATCAAAGTACTTAGCGATACAATTTAGTAAGTTCCATTAACATTTGACTATCTTTTTTTTTTAGCTTTTTATTGAAAACAATCATAACCTTGGGCTATTTCAAATAATAAGTTTTGATCGTTTTCAATGTTCTTACATTCCATCTCTTATCCATCCCTATTCGTATCTTTCCAACTTCTACAATGCATCAATCCATACCTCTCTTTCACATTTACATTATATACAAACGCACTGCCTTATAACCACCATCGACACCACAACCACCACCATCATCACCAAAATCAACACACCCCCGTTATTGTCTTTGAAACAACTATTAGCCCCATTTCTATCACAACCTCTACCACCACTACCGTCACCACCACCATCATCACCCCACCACCATCACCCCACCACTATCACGACCACCACCACCATCACCCCCACCACCACCATCATCATCACCCCACTACCACCATTATCACCACCCCCGATCACCACCATCACCAATACCAACACCAACAACACCACCCTGTGCCCCCACCACCACCATCACCGCTATGACCGTCAACACTAAAACAACGTACACACTACATACACACATATATATACACACACAATTACACACACACATTTAATCACATATACACTTAAAAACTCACACACATACACACACACAAACAAATACACCTAAACATTCACATACATACCCACATCCACTTAATACACACGCACACACCCATACCCATACATACATCAATACACACACTCACCTATACACACATACATCTATTCACACACTCATCTAAATACACTACACCTATACACACTCACACATATACTAACACACACACATCATCCACGCAGGTTCGCTGTGCTATGCAGAGCTTGGTACTATGATCCCTAAATCAGGCGGAGAGTACGCGTATCTGTTAGAGAGTATGGGAGCTCTTCCAGCCTTCCTCTTCTCATGGACATTTATCTTGGTGATACGTCCGGCAAGCATCGCTATTGTCTGTCTTGTGATGGGGACATACACAGTGGAATCGATTACACAGAGTGATTGCTCCAATGACGATCTGGTTGTAAGAATACTCGCTCTCTTGGCAGTGTGTGAGTACAGTAAGGCTCCGGTCACACAGGACCTCGGAAGCAACACGATTCAACACGACTCTTTGTTGACATTTAACTGCCTCCGAACAAAGAGTCGTGTTGAATCGTGTTGCTTCCGGGCCCTATTTGACCGGGGCTTTAAGAACCGCTACGGCTCCGCTCGGCCGGTGTGACCACACCTTTAGATAGACCACTTTAAATACATTAAAATTTATTCACTTTTGCTCCAAGATGAACTATGAATAAACATGTCAAAAGATAATAAGAGTATAATAGTCAGAATGCTACTTGCATAAATATAACGTTGCTAAGTTGGACAAACATTGTAGCTTAACCAGCCTAGCATCAACTGTTGCATATTATCCACATTCTTTCGATTGAAATAGGATTATTTTATTATTTATTTTTATCTTATCAAGTGAACAAATAGTTTGTCATTGTGCGTTTGACAAAGAAGAGTGCATAAAATTTGAATACATTACGAAAGTGGTCTATTGAGAAGGGATTCCCTACTTAGATTAAATAACAAAAGTTGATGTAGTTCACTGTAAATATAATTCAATTGTCTTTGATTATTGTTTAGTGGCTTTATCTATGATCGAACTGACAAGTCTACATAAAATCAGCACGATGTAATATCATATGCGTAATGAACGCACATAAAAAAATGTTATTTTGTTGTGCCTAGATAGATAAATGAACCAATAGGCGGGTTTACTTATATATTCAAATTTATGTGCATTTCTTGCCAGCGAACGTAGTTACGTGGTATTCCTTAAACCGACTGATATAGACTACAATAATACGCGGGTTTACTTATACAGGGTGAGTAAAAAAAAAATGTCCCCCAAATTTGAAGCTGCCCTGTTCGGAATATAAAATTATTATACTGAATTTGATGGTATGTCCTGAAAGAGTATTCTTCAAAGAACATTTTGGTACCATTTTTATGTGCATTATTGCATGCATAACTGAACAAGAGACGATTGCTCTTGAGGAACAAAATGTCACTTGCGCCAAGTGGCTGGGTGAAGACAAAAAACAGCCTTTGGTTGTGCGGCAGTTGGACAGATAATGGCAAGCTCAAACAAGCATTTGCAATCGCACACACACACACACACACACACACACATACCCCACACACATATACACACACACACATACACACACACTCAGAGTAAACCACAGACAAACAAACCCACAAACTGTACACAAAGACGCCCACATACGCGCACAATTCATACACCACAGAAATCAAGAAATAAACATAATTTGGTGTTTCGTCGCAAAAGTCTCTGGCCAAAATTATTTCTTGTTGGGAAGTTTCCAGTATTCACCAATCCATCTTCAGACATATCAGATCGAGCTACGACAAGGTATGGAGGAAGATGCTTATGAGCCTTGGGAAGATGGAGGGAATGCTCCATCCAACATGGATCCATCATGCACAACTGTGTATCGTCCGTCAGGAACAGGAGACAAGTGAAGGATTAAGCTAAGAATAAGAGTGGCGGGCACTTAAAAAAGAAACAATTTTTAAATGTTTGATCCTTAAAAACTTTACATAAGCTTTAAGAGATATGCTCTTAATCATGTTCTTATTCACAGAAGTTACAGTGTACTGTTTTTACAAGTATGGGTGTGTGTGTGTGTGTGTGTGTGTGTGTGTGCGTATGTGCATGGTGGTTTGGGAGTATGTTGGTGTGTGTGTGTGTTTATGTTTATGTGTTTGTGTGTCTATGCTCAGCGGGTTTTGTGAGACTTTCAAAATTGTCGATAAGCTCTTACCACTTAGATTTTTGCACATGTGTGTTTGTCTGCGTGTGTGTGTGGTTTATTTTTCTGTGTAGGTGTGTATTAGGTGATTTGCTGCATGTGTTTTTGTGTGTGTGCATTTACGTGTGTGTTTGAACGTGCTTCTATCTGTCCAAGGGACACAAGTTATATTCATTGTTTTCATCTTCACTCAACCACTTGGCGCAAGTAAGATTTTAAACCTTTAGCAAAGTTGTCTCGTATGCGGTCATGCGTGCAAAAATACCAATAAAAATGGAACCAAAATATTCATTGGAGAATACTATATCAGGATATACCATCAAATTTGGGATTATAATTTTATGTTTTGAACAGGACGGCATCAAAGATGGGGGACATTTTTTTTTACTCACTCTGTATATTCAAATTTAGGATATTTTCTCGTCACTGAAAGTAGTTACTATATTCCCAAAGCCGTTTGATAACAATAAGACTATAATACTTGGAATCCAGTTTGTTGCTATGTCGGGCAAGCCCAGACAAGCCCAGGCAAACTTTAGCGGTGTCAAGAATAACCTTTGTGTCAGAGGTATGCATAAAAGTTGCATCTATTACTAAACCCGCCTATTGATAACTAGATAAGCAAACAACTGAATAGATGAATAATTACGGTTAAATAAAGGAATAAGTCGAATAACTCCACAATGTAATATATATATATATAAATTACATCTACCACTCATGTTCTCATTACAGTACTATTGACGTTCGTCAACTGCTATAGTGTAAAGGCAGCCAATCAGATCCAGATTTGGTTCACCATCGCTAAGGTTCTCGTGTGTCTTATTATCATTATCGTCGGTATCATCAACATTGGTAAAGGTATGCTTTATTAATGTACCTTAGCGGGTCATTTTTTTTTGTTTGGGGGGGGGGGCGACCCCATTGGTGCCGCGACCCCATTGATATCAATGTAGAGATAACACCATGTGGCGCCGCGAGGAGCTCATAAGCACCCCCGCAAAAAAAAATACTACCATACAAAAAAAAAGGACACACGCACATACACAAAATAGAAAACAACAAAAACAGAGAAATGGTCCAAAAGCTCAAATTTTGCGCCTTTACCAGGTTGGGGGGGGGGGGGGGAGGGGTTGCGGATCGGCCCATAACACCCATTTTAGGCGTAAAAATGGTTGTAGTATCTAAAAGAAATTAATGCAGCCAACAACTATATTAAGAATGTTGCCAATTTAAAGAAAAGGGTGACTAGATTTGTTCATAGTTCCTACCATGATGTGTTTGCTTCTTATAAAGACACCCGTGCACAAGATGCTTGAATACAATGGAATATACTACTTATGACTCGTGAAGTATGTACGAGTTAATGACTTTTAGATCTCAGCTGCTTCTGTCCATATCCCGACGGTCATACACCCCAGCAGCCCCCGATGGATAGACCCATCGATCTCCTGTCGATTTCCCGTAGCAGGTACCATTAAAATACTTTCAAACCAGGGTCCAGGAACAAAAAAACAACAACAAATAAACAAACAAAACACTCATCTATGGGAAAGCGTAGTGATGTAATGGTTCTGACTCTTGCCTTTGAACACAAGGGCTGCTGAACCAACACACGACATTAATTGCTTTCAGCAATAAAGCAATTAATCCACATTGTGCTGCACTCAATCCAGGTTACCTTAATGGGTACCTGAATGGGTACTGGCCAAAGTGAATTCGTCGGATGCAAAGATTAATTTTATGAATGCAAAAAGAAAATACAGACGAATACTTGATTGTTATCATTTCCTCATTTTCTCATCCAGGAAAATTTGAGTTTCTTGAGCCTCGAAACTCTTTCAAACATAGCTCAACAAATGGACTATCATACGCATTGGCGTTTTATCAGGGACTTTGGGCGTATGATGGGTGGTAAGTAAGCCAATCATCTTAATGGGGAAGCCTATTTGGGTATCAACAAGGCTACTGAGTGGGAAAAGGTGAATCGATATTGTCATCAGATCCTTACCCATTCACTGTTTGACCTGAGGTAAACGTTTCCGGTTTTATGCAAACTGAAAACGACGTGAAAGTTTAAGTAAGGATTTGGTAAAAGCTATAACTTTGGCCTCATAATTTTGTCTTTAAATCTAAATAAAATATAATATAGTATCATGACCATGTCGGGAAAAAAAAATGTGTGAAAAGGTTTGGGAAAATTTTGGTGAACTTAGAATGGCCAAATATCTCAGTCTCAGGGATTTATTGTGGTTTTCCTCTGTCAGGCTATAAGCTAAATGTGTATTTGTATTTGAATGTTCTGCAGGAGTCTTCTAAATTCATTGACAGAAGAGATACAGAATCCTAGAAGGTAAGAATCGTTTTCTTTAAAATTTAAGTAAATCTAAATTGTTGATTAAGCAACCGGATTGGATCACATAGTACGTACTGCATCTAACTGTCTAACAGTGTCTAATGTACCATTTTGTTCATGCGACTGATTGCCGAGTTTTGTTATTGTATATGTTCATGTACTTTTTATTATGCAGGATCCCTCGTGCTACCAACATCATGTTGTGAGGGCATCCTGCTAAAATAGTGATCAATAAACAAATAAATAAACTTTAACACGTACGTGTAAAGATTTTCTATCACCCAAGACGCAAGCTATTTGGGATTTTGGGTGAACACCCCTCTCCTCCCATTCTCGTACCAATACAGTGATTTAGACCTAAGATAGAAATCTCGACTGATAATCTTGCCGTTGTGACAATGGTTTATATATCATACAGTTGATTCCCTACACAGACCCCCATCCCCCTGGTTCTTCTGATTGTGCTACCCATTATGGTAATGGGTTATATTTCATCACACACAATTGCCTTCTCTGAGGAATCTCCAATTACCGCTGTCTATGTTTGTACCTATTTTGGCAATGGTTTGCAGCTCATATAGTACAGTTTCTCTCTCATTAAACGTCTTTCAGTGTCTCGGCAGTGGAAATATATTTACATCTCATCCCATTACAGTATTGTTTTCCTAAGAAACCCCCGTATTACTTTTGATCGTTTTACCCATTGTGGCAATGATTAACACCCGTACAACCGTACAAACATTGTATACTCCACCATCATCGATCTCATATCATTGTCTTCCTAATATGAATCTCCCATTATCATTGATGATTGGTCTCCCCATTGTGGCAATGGTTTACATCTGTAAAATATTGTATAATGGTTTACATCTGTACAAACATTGTATACTTCACCATTATTGATCTCATATCATTTTCTACCTCATAGGAATCTCCCATTATCGTTGCTGATTGGTCTCCCCATTGTGGCAATGGTTTACATCCGTACAAACATTGCATGCTTCACATTAATATCAATCTCATACCACTGTCTTTCTCTTAGGAATCTCCCATTATCGTTGCTGATTGGGCTCCCCATTGTGGCAATGGTTTACATCTGTACAAACATTGCATACTTCACCATTATCACACCTGATGAGATGCTGGCTGCTAAAGCTGTCGCTGTGGTAATTATTTATTTCCTTTTCGCTTATTCTCAGACCATCTGCTCGAATTGGTTTCAGCTATAATCATCTTCTTGATATGAATATTGCTTTTTTGCGTCACTTCTAAGGTGATACAAGAAGTTAGGACGTCTTATAGCAAGAAGATGATATCTCTCTCTGGCAACGGTCCCCAAGGCGAAAACCAAATTAAATGGGCCGGGGATGGGGTACTTTTGTACGTGTCTTGCCGCCGAGGATTCGACGAGCAAAATTTAGAGTCTTGAGGAAAACATACACACCTTAATGATAATAATAATAATAAACACGTTGCTTATATAGTGCATATCACTGCCATTGCTTCTCTATGCGCTAGGTTCCAGAGTGACGGAGCAGCATGAGAGAATGACCGCTCTCTCTCTATGCAATTTAAGGCGGACGGATGCTTATACGTGCAGCGCGAAGAGCCTTCTATAGAAGGCGACAAGTTGTACACCTTCAGCTATTATTACTCCTATACAAAAACAACCACAATAACACCTACTGCCGCTACCACACATCCTATCACTATACTACTACTACTACTACTACTACTACTACTACTACTACTACTTCTGCTGCTAGACAACTTTTTTCTTATGCAACTCGGGCTATTACTACTTTGTTTGTTTGTTTGTTTTATTTCCGTCATAAAAGATAACACAACAAATACAAAATAAAAAGGAAAATATATACACAACATACAAAAGAAAGTAAAGATTATATATACATAATAAGATAATAACTTACAAGAATTTACTCGATTAAAATAAAATAACATGGCAAGCAGCAGATTTA
>BQKZ01003698.1:9016-54941 GCA_036244855.1 Temnopleurus reevesii
TTGCAAAACACTTTGGCACATATTATTTATTCATAGTTCTGAACATTCTTCTCACATTTTGTGCGATTCTGTGAACATTTATTTTATTTTTTTAACAAATACCAGAATATATCTTTAATGTTTATTAGTGGGAACAAAAAAGTAGATTTTGGTGCCAAAATAGACCCTTAACATGATTTTGGTTGAGGATGTCAACCAAAAGTGGCAAATTGATAGTGATCAAAATCCGATGGGAGATGAATGTTATAAAGAGTACAGAGGTTATCATTACATGGAATCATTATTTTGAGTATCAAGACATTAGAAAAAAATGGAAACATTATCATGAGTATCAGGCAAGATGTCAATCTTTATCAAATCATAATTTCATAAATATATATTTGGCAGCTCTCTATGTGTATTGCTCAAATTCAGCACATTATTGCAAAGAACACAAAGTGAACAATAAACTGTTATTACATGCATTTGAATCAATACTTAAATATTTGAAAAAATAAATTTATTCAGTTTCTTTTTCTGGAAAACCATGGGGTCCTTTCATCTTTATTTTTAATCTGTTACAATAAAGGAAAGTTAATTTATGTTTAGTTTTTAAAAAAAGAAAGTAGATTTTGGTGCCTAAATAGTTGAATGCACTTTACGATGTTGACCAAAATTGGCAAATCGATAGCGATCTTAAAATCCAATGGGAGATTAATGTCACAAAGAGTACAACATTTACTGTTACTTGTAAAGGTTATTTTAATCCTAAAGGAATAAAAAATGAAATGATTATCATGAGTATGAGGTAAGATATAATCTTTATCTCAAATCATAATTTCATAAACATATTTTTGGCAGCGCTTTATGTTCAATGCTCAAAATCAGCAATGTCTTGCAAAGAACACAGAATGAACAAGGATAATTTTGTTATTTCATGCCTTGGAATTGATATCTAAATCATTTACCTTTATGGAATATTGAACAAATGAATTGATTCTGTTTCTTTTTCTAAAATATCGATGGAGTCTGTTCATCTTTATTTTGAATCTATTTTGAATAAAGGAAAGTTTATCTTATAATGTTCAGTCGTAAAAAAAAATAATAGATTTTGGTGCCTAATTGATTGATTGCAGTTTATGATGTTGACGAAAAATTGGCAAATCGATAATGATTTAAATCTGATGGGAGATTAATGTTACAAAGAGTACAAAAGTTACTGCTACTTGGAAAGATTATTTATAGCCTCAATGAATAAAAAATGAAAAGATTATCATGAGTATAAGGAAAGATGTCAATCTTTATCAAATCCCAATTTCATAAATATATTCATTCTGTTTCTTTTTCTAGAAAACGGTTGAGTCCTTTCGTCTTTATTTTGAATCTGTTAGAATGAAGGAAAGTTTATTTTGTAATGTTTAGTCGCAACAAAAAGTAGATTTTGGTGCCTGATTGACCGATTGATTTCAGTTCATGTCAACCAAAATTGGTAAATCGATAGCGATCTTAATCCAATGGGAGATTAATGCTACACAGAGTACAAATGTTGCAGTTACTTGGAAAGATTATTTTGATCACAAAGGAATCAAAGCTAAACGATAATCATGATTAATATACAAGATGTTAATCTCTATCAAATGAAAATTTGAGAAACATATTTTTGGCAGCACATAAATTTAGCAGACAAAGCATTGCAAACAAAACAGAGTATACAACCGGATAATTAATTTGTTATTATATGCCTTCAAATTTTCTTGTATGGAATATTGAACAAATAAATTTATTGTCTCTTTTTCTAGAGAGCGGTGGAGTCTTTTTCATCTTTCTTTGAATTGAAATGCGATTATTGTCGAAATGAATGGATGGTTTTTATGAAAGGTGACATCTAATGCTTATGCGATTTCTTGGAATGGAGAACAGGGAAAAGAGGAGAGAGAGATAAATCAAGTGAAGGGGAGAAAGAGCGAGGTGGGGGAAAGAGAGGGACGGAGAAGGGATGAGGGAGAGGGTGATGGAATGAGAGAAAGATAAAGGAGTATTAGAGAAACCTAGAAAAAAGGAAAGAGACAGCGTGACAGAGAGAGATAGAGAAAGAGAGTGAGAGGAAGAGAGAGATAGAGAGAAGAGTGGAACAAAGAGAAATGGAGAGAATGGAAGAAAGAGCAAAAGAGAGAGGGGAGAGAGAGTAGAAGAAAGAGCGAAAGAGAGAGGGGAGAGAGAGACAGAGAAAGAGAGAGTGGAAGAAAGAGAGAGTGGAAGAAAGAAACAGAGAGAGAGAGAGAGAGAGATGAGATGAGATGAGAGGAAAGAGGGGTGACATAGAGGGAGGGAACAGAAATAGGGGTAACAAAAAATAAAGTTTAGGATAAAACAAAAGGTGAGCAGATAGGAGGAGAGAGGAGAGAGGAAAGAGGGATATGAAGAGAGACAGAGGGAGAGAGAGAGATAGTGAGAGAGATAGGTTGGGGACTGGTAACAAGGCCAATCTTAGATGCAGGAGCAGAATGCCCATACCATTGCCAAACAGAATGACAGGCAAAAAATTGATAATTTCACCCAAATCCCATTTCCTCGCAGACAAATGTCATCCAACTACTTGAATTTTTCACTACATTGTTGGACAAAACATGCAATACTGTAGAAGCCAGTATCTTAGCGACATACATTTTAGCAAACTTAATTTTAGAACTGCTTAAAAAATTGGTGAGTTGTTATTTTTACCTAACTCATTATACTACTGAGCAAATATGTATTATAACCATTACAATTTCACTTTTCATCTTTAATCTATCTCTTTTACATCTGTAATACACAAAACCACCAATTTGTCTGCGAATGTTATCAATGCCAAGACCTCCAGCTTTTGCATCTGTTCCAAATTTCACAAATGATCAGGAAAGTTTGAATTTCCCTAAAATATTCCGTCAGCTTCCAAAAATATGATCACATTACATGCACTATTCCATAATTCTAAGATTCTCAGTTACACATGGTATGTCTCTTCTTCCGAATCTGCAGATTTCTGGTTTCATGCATTCCAAAATGCCTGGAATAAATCAGGGGATATTGGAAGGGGGAGTGGAAATATCAAGTTGAGTGGGAGGGAGTGATGAGATAGATGGTGTCCCAAAAGACACAAAAGAGAAACATCAAAGAAAAATTAGAGAATGATGAAGAGTTGTACACGGAAGCACAATTACCCTTGGTATCATATGTCGGTTTTATAACGTTTTAAAGATAACTTTTAAATATTTGGTTTCATTCTCTCCAATCATTTTATTAAAGCTTTCACAAAGATGCACATGGACAAAAAAAAATGCAGAAAATTTATCTTTCAGGTGTCGCAGTAGTGGTCAGGGGAAGGGAACAGCTCTTTTTAAAGAGAAAATGTGTGTAATGCTATGACAGTATGTAAAACACACTAGCCCTCCACTTTTAAAGGCTTGCCACACTCAATGACCATATTGTATTTTCATCCATGAAAATTGGATGCCAGACAGTGCTTCTGGTACAATCCAATAAAACATGAAAACTAACTTTACAATATCCAAGAAAATATCTGTGAGATAAAAATCTCTCGTACAATACAGTATAACATACCATTTTTTCCCCTAAAATGGTATGTCAATATTTTAGTTAACGGCTCACCCATCAAAACGACTGCAAAATATAGCTCAGATGGAATAACATTGCAGAGGAGCTCTAGCTCTAAAATCATAAAAAACAGTATTTTTGTCAATGTTTACAAGTGTCGCAGACATTAAATAAAAAAGCACGCCCCAGCTCAGTCATGAACCTAAACAGAATGCCGATAAATCTGGAAGAATTAACCCTCTGGGAATGTGAGGATTTGACTAACATTTAGTCTGCCGAAGTTCAAGTCATTGCCCCAGGGGTAACTATGAAAGGATCGTTTTGAATGACACATTTCCTTAAAGGCTGGCGGATGAGACTATACAGGACAGAGGGGAAAACTTGAAACCGAGGATAAAGCATGAAATTAAATAAGGAAAAACTAAAAAAAAAAAGATCTTTAAATAAAAGGGAAGAATATGTGTAAACTGCTTATGTAAATGGTTTATGTCATTGGTATACAGGAGGGGCAGAATTATTTTAAGAGGGGGATGAGCCGTACAAGCCACCCCCCTCCCCACACACACACACACACATACACTCTTATGAAAGGATTGTTCGTAATGACATATTTCCGTAAAGGCTGGTAGCTGAGACTATACAGGACAGAGGGGGAACTTGAAACCTCTCAGAACTAAAAAAAAATGAACGAAGGAATGAAAGAGGAAGGAGCATGCTTTGAGATATCTGCATAGTGGATATGTGCCCTATATAAATTGCATATAGCATTATTATCATTATACATACTTTAAAAATCATTGGGGGCTCCTCAACCTCGCCCCCCACCCCCACACACACACTTCCAACAGGCCCTGGATTTCTAAATTTTCAAGGTGAAATAATTTCCTATCATGTAGTATCTTTGGATCCCATGTCTATGTCTATAAAAATACATGAGTCATCAATGTATCTTGCACATTGTAGTCTGCGTGCTAGAATTGCATTTAATTCCAAACAGTCTAATGGTAATAATAAAAGACTGCTATCTGTCGAAAATTATTTACCATTGCCAAAGCAAGCCCTTTTCGACACACAAGACAGTATACTATAACCAAATTGTCTAAGAGAACATGACACATTTGATATATTTTTCTGACACAATCTGTACTTCCAATACTTCTCTGTGTAAGTGAAATAGCATACACACCTATCTGAATCAACACAGGTATCACTGCCGCTGGAAGACAATTTCTTGACACACCCCATACTTGAATCATAGTAAAGGCTCTTGATCATATTCCATGTATAATCCCGATTGTAGTCCCAGTCAGAAAGAACAGACATCTTGAACTCGCTTAAGTGCCAGTTTTTTTAAAATTCAGTTTCATTTCTTGACACACCCTATACTTGAATCATAGTCTACGCTCTTGATCATATTCCATGTATAATCCCGATTGTAATCCCACTCAGAAAGAACATGCATCTTGAATTTGATACACAAGTTTTGGAAGTTCAAGTACTTTTGTTGACACACACTATACTATAATCATACTATGCAGGCTGTTCATTACGTTATTCCACAAATAATACCGACATCTGTGAATCACTACAGTCTGTACCAGATTTGAAAGCTCAATTTCACTTCTTGATACATCGTATAGTTCAATCACATTACAGGTTTTTGATCAGTTTCCAAGTATATTCCCAATCATTGTCCGACTCAGCAGGTACAGAGATCTCAAATTTTGATGGAGAACCGATTTATTGACACACCATATACCTGATTATATTCCAATTGTATAATTCCAAGTATAGTTCAGAAAATTCCAGTTAAATTCTTGGCAGGCCCTGAACATATTCCTGATCATAATCCTACTTAAAAAGGACTGAATCGTGACTTTGCTTTTCTGATTCCATCATTCGTATATAGTTGAATGAACATAAATTCAAGATATTCCTCAAATTTAGATTCAAGATTTGCTCCGGATTCAAACAAAAATGACCCCAATAAACTGCTCCACAGGAATTATTCCAAATATTATAAAAATAATTTGAGAGATGAAAATCTTTGTAATATGAGCAACACAGGTACACAAATTTTAGCCAAAATAAAATGAAACAGAACAACTCAGCTCCTCAGTACAACTGAAACACAAGAAAAAATCACAATATTCCAGCAATGTGAAAAGGAATATTAGATAAACAATAACCAATTCCTTTTCCCTTTTTGCCCATGAGAACAAAAGGCAGCTCGTGCATGACAATGGAAAATTGTGAAGAAATTGACGTACTTGTTAAAATACTTGATGTGACCGCAGAATATTTCATTGGTTATCATACCAATAGTAATCCAATGACTTGTAGCCTTCAGAAGTGTTAGATTTTAAACGGAGAATAATATTCCCAGACAACTGGTACAATTGTTGTGATTTGGCTTGATGAAATTTTGGATTTCATTTAGATTTATGCCATAGAAGGCCCAGGCAAACCCAAAATGGCTGCAGCCCCTTAAATTTCCTATGATCGAATATTTTTTGCGTAATAATACGAGGGGAGTTAGTTATACTGTATATGTATATGGTAAAATGTTTTGTTGATCTTATTTTCATAAGTTTTTTGCTCTTGGCCTCCCAAAAATTTCAACTCTGTATGATGCAAATATATGTACAAACAAGGTCAAAAACGTGGAAATGATAACATGCTAAAACATTGAACTGGTCTAAAAATGTGACAATATTTGTACTCTAAAATATTGGCTTACTAGGTTCCACATCGATTGACCGAAACTGCAAAATTGTTGTTTCATAATTACTGCGGTCAAAATTTTGCAACAATTTCCCTTTTAAACGTTAGGTTCTAAAATATCAATACCCCAAGGGAAACTTGATTTGGAAAGAGGAAATACTCATTGGCACTCATCTATCCAAATAGAGAAGTATTTGGAATTTATTCGACAATTCATTAATTCATCCTATAAGTCTGTAAAATGTAATGAGAACAGAGCATGGATTAAGAAGACAATTTAATAGTTTAGGTTAAGCAATTGATTACTGAATTCTGTAATTCCCACAGACTTTATACAGGGACTGCACAGTTCCAGTGGTCAACAGGTTAAGCATTATTTGACAAAAAAAGAAGTCTAACATCTGACATGAACATTACCAAGAAAAATCAGACCACCATCCATGCAACTTTTATTGATTTTGATTGAAATCAATTTCATATATTCTGACTAGACATCAAACTGGTATGAAAAAAGGAATTCATTCAAAAAGCAGAATGACATTAAAAGATCAATCATTTTGTCATTTAATGGTTTGATCAAACAAAATGCTCAGTAATGTTTGATGAAATGAGCCCACGCACTGAAACGTGCGATATGGAATTAATTCCCCTTACCCATCAGCTTTCAAATTCAAGCTTTGTATTTTCAATTTACTGGTGAAGACATTAGGAGATTTGTACTACGACGAAGCTAGAGATTATTATGTATTATTAGATCATGATCAAAATGGATAAATCGCGTGACAACACTCTGTTCGTGAATTGATTACTGCAACAAGAAATGTTGTCACATGAAACTAAGTGAAAACGATCTAATTCATACCATCCTGTTCGATCAAATTTTTGCAGAAACAGACGAAAAGTAACTTGTATGTTGCAGGTTGACATATATTGAGAACAGATCATGCGAAGAATCTTTTACAAGCATTGTTCTTTTGTAAATATTCATTTCTTTTCTCATATTTTTCAGAAATGAATGCTCATGAATTCACTTCTTTAACATCCTTTTAAAAATACATGTGCCTGCAATATACAACAAAATGGAGAGAAAATTGTCACAGAATTTCCTTTTATCCAGTCACTCCTCTACACAGAAATACAGAGGTGTAAATTACATAAATTATTTAATTGCATTAACCTACTTTTCAGTCCTTCAAATTAATCTCTCATTACATCCCATCCTCTTTGGAAAATTATGTAGAGCACGAACTTGATGAAATTAAAATGTGCACTCCATTACCAAAATTTAGTTACATCAATTGCATGGAATAGGAAGAGAAGTGAATGTACGAAAATTACAACTTTTCTCACCCCCTCCCCAGAACATTAATTCAAGCCCTTTCAAGCAAAGAAGTTGTGCTAGCTATTGATTTACCTACAACATGTTCAGCATTGGGAGATTCATGATATATTTTCAAAATTTTGTAAACGTTAAATTCTCCCGCAAATGTTTTGTTTTACAATATTTTGCAAATTATTCACAAATGTAAATCAATCCATACCTACTTTTCGCAACTTACTTACAGATTCTCCATGCCAAGAGCCCTTGCTTATACACACATCAAATAATTGTCTCCCGATAAACACAACCTCCTTCAGTGAAAGCAAAATTATTTTCTTTTGCAATCAATCTAAAAAGAACAGAATTCTTACATATATAATGAAGGAACAATAACCAACCATATTGAGAAAATTACAAACTGCATTTCTAGTATGTTAGACTCCACAGGAATTGTTTGCAATCTTAATACATGGGGCCTGCTCCATTACACATGGCTGGTCTCTGAAAACATGATTAGAACTGATCAAATATTGGATTAATACAAGGTTGGATGGCAAAGAATGAAATTGAGAGACAAGGAAAACTTATAAAACATAACCGCATAATGTGTTGTACAGAACCGTTACTATAGAATTGAAATAATGAGGGAAGTTCATAAAATGATGTAATATTACATTGTAGGGCAGACTATTGTTAGTTGTTAGTATAGCACAGGAATATATGAATTGTAAGGGTTTTCATGAAGTGGAGGCGCTATGGTGTAGTGGTTCTGACTCTCGCCTTTCAACCAGAGGGTCTTAGGTTCGAATCCCACCCATGGCGTTAATTTCCTTCAGCAAGAAATTCATCCACATTTTGCTGCACTCAACCCAGGTGAGGTAAATGGGTATCTGGTAGGAATTCATTCCTTTAAAAAGCTTTACACCTAGTACATGTAGGTGCACTGCTAAATCCTGGGTAATAATGCTGCAATTGTAGAGCACTTAGGGAATTCTCATGAAGAGTTGATAGGTGCTATATAAAAGCTGTTCATTATTATTATTATTATTATGAAGTAGCGGTTATGAAAAAAATCCTGTGAAATCAGTGAACAATGGACTCAGTCTGAAGGGCATTAGCTCATAAAATGAAACATGAAAGCTTAAACTGTTTTCGCACATTCAGTAAAAGATCATTGTATTTGTGATTGTGTGTGCGCATTGCATTAGTTTCAGATGAATTAACATGGATTGTGGAATATGTTTAATCTTCAAAATGGAACTTACCACAAGTACAAACACATAATCGCTATATCTCTCAGGATCATAGACATAGGATTAAAATGTATGTTGTTCATGAAAATTAAATTAAAAATGTATGTCTACATCATGGGAGGTCAAAATACTTCAAGGTTATGAGATTAAGTCACTCCATTACAGGTAATAATATTTATAAACCTAATTTTAATGATAATAATAATTTTAGATTTGAACAGCGCTATAATCTGCCCGAGGCACTCTAGGCCCACAAAAAAAATAAACATACATATAATTCAATCAAAATAATGATGAAACATATCCTTTTCATAGATCTGTACATTCAGGAAATAAGTTTGAGAAAATGCTCTGCAAAAACTTGGCAAATCAACATTGCAATTTACCTCCCATTGCCACAAGAGGGCAGCATATACTTACACAAGATACCAAGATTGAGTGTCAACCAAAGCTCATCATCTTCTATGTAGTAAGCAAGCATAAACAATGTGATGTTCATCTGCTGTCCATGAGCAATAAAGCACATGGGCACAAAATTCAGAGCCCCCATCTCTGCAGAATTAAGCCTCAACCTACTAGACTACCTAATAGCATTGTACTTATCTCAATTTCTTAGACTGCATGGCTTAATGAAGCAGCACTATTTTCCTCATCTCCATCAACAGTTTCAATGTGCCAGACAAGTAGGCAGAATGTTCCATCTCAAAGTTCTAGTTGGTATGCGTAGGATGGGAGCTGGAACTGACAACCTTCTAGTAACAAGGTAGAGACTCTAACCACTAGGCCAAACATGTCAGCTTAGCCAGCCTTCAGTCCATGCAAAAGAAGAACGCTGACATTTGAAAGTCCTCAGCAGGGCTCATTCGGGGTTTGAACCCACGACATGCAAGTCCCTATATAAGGATGGCAACCACTATACCTTGCATACTTTTGTAGCAACTTTATGCAAAAGGCAGAAAATATAATTCTGGTTTAGGAATGTTTTGCAAGTTTGTAAACTCCAATAACAGCATCCCTATAATGTTTCAACCCATAGAGGGCAATATACACCCATACACCATCTGCAACATTAAGATTGATGGTCGACCGTGACTGATAGCTAATGTGAAATCCATGTCTCCCCACCTTCTCCCGACCTACACATATATTGATTACAATCTATAATGTCCTTCCCAGACCAGCCAATTCACATAATGTTGATGTATCGGTTGTATACCCTTTCTCACTAGAATGGGGACTTGAACCTAAAACCTTCCAGTAACAAGGTAAGAAACTCTAACCACTAGGCCGCACATGCCAGCTTTATAAGCTTTCAGTCCATGCAAAAGAAGAACGCTGACATTTGAAAGTCATCAGCATGGCTCATTCGGGGTTTGAACCCACAACATGCAAGACAATATACAAGAACAGTAACCACTAGGCTTACATACCTGTTTAGCTCCATGTAAAAGGCAGCATAACATAATTCTTATAGAGAAATATTTTGCAAGTTTGTATTAAACTTCAATAACAGCATCCCTATAATGTTTCAACCAATAGAGGGCAGTATGCAACAATACACCATATCTGATATGCAACATTAAGATTGATGGCCGACCGTGACTGATAGCTAATGTGAAATCCATGTCTCCCTACCTTCTCCCGACCTATACATATATTGATTACAATCTATAATGTCCTTCCCAGACCAGCCAATTCACATAATGTTGATGTATTGGCTCATACACCCTTTCTCACTGTATTTTCTTAATCCTGGACTATCTTTAACTCCACACTGTTCGGGGGTGTTGTTCAAAAGTTGCAATTGATCGCAAATCAACTGCAAATCAGATGTAAATTGTAACGCGCATTTTCATTCGCGCATAATATGTGCTTCTAGCAAGACCCGCATGAAACAATAATTTTGTGAGAAAAAAAATTTGGCCAAGTTTTACCCTGGACTATAATTTGAGTTAAGTGGCGAAACCAAGGACTACATTTGGTGCTTGCTTGTCATCCAGTCCCACCTACAACGTGAATGCTACTTTAAGACATTAGATACATGGGCAGGCAGAGTGGAAGTTAACGTGCTCTGGAATACAAGTGAAAAGATAATTACTCTTAATATAGTTATAATTTTATTTTTCTAGCTGTGTCAGATGAGGTCCTGGGGAACTTAAAAGTCATTTTGTTGAGAAAATAACTTTGGCAAAATGCGTTAATGGCCGCTTCAGAAGTCTATAGAAGTAAGCGAAGCGAAAGCCAAGTATTGTGAGATTGACAGAAATTTTGCATGTGAGAAAGGGGCAATATATATTGCATAGTCTGTTGTATCACCGTCTCCTCTGGAGCTATTTATTAATAAACCCAAATTATGTATATTGTTATACTATATTGATTTGTATCTTCTTGGAAATGAAATAGATATAAATGAAATGAAAATGAAATGAAATTCAGGTAAATTTTGCCCGTGAGAAAGGGGCAATATATATTGCATAGTCTGATGTATCACCGTCTGCTCTCGAGGGGAAGATATTTATTCTGCGAATGTCGGGTCCATTTAAATGATTGCCAAGTGATAGATGAATTGGATAGCACACTGTAAAAAATGGAGTGCTGTTTTAAATGCTCGTGCACTGTGCTGCTATATAGAGACTGAACCCAAAATGCTTACTCTCATACCATTTACATATCCTGGGGCCTGTAACATAAAAGATGCAATTAAACTTACGATAAATCTTAATTGCAAGTCTATGGCAAAATCTGTAGCAAAGAGATGCAATTAATTGCAAAATTATTTGTATCTCTTTATTTTACATATCCTGGACTGTTCTAGGGGTTGGTTAATTATTAGTTCCGTTTTAATTTAAGTGATTGCTGCATGATATATGATTGGATAACACACTGTAAAAACTAGAAGGCTGCTGTAAAAACTAGAGTACAGGAACTGAACTCAAAGTGCTTATTGTCATCCTGTAAACAGTGACGAAACCTGGACTGCTCTAGGGGTATTACACATTTTAATTTAAATGATTGCTGCATGATAGATGATTAGATAACACACTGTAAAAACTGAAAGGCTGCTGTAAAAACTGGAATATAGGAACTGAACTCAAAGTGCTAACTGTCATATACCATTTACATATCCTGGACTGTTCTAGGGGTTAGTTAATTATTAGTTCCGTTTTAATTTAAGTGATTGCTGCATGATATATGATTTGGACTGCACACTGTAAAGACTGGAAGGCTGTTCGAATAGTATACTGTAACATATATGTTAGTGGTGCTCTATAGCAAAAAACATATTAACATTCTTCATTTTTCGTAGCAGAACTGTTTTTCTTGTATCCTATGTATATGAATGTTAATACGTGTTATACTTGGTAAGCCTAGAGTGCTTTACAAATCTAAAATTATTATTATTATTATTATCATTATTATAAATAGGGACTGAACTGAAAGTGCTTACTCTCATACTGTTTAGGTGTACATATCTTGGAATTCTCCAGGGGGTAGCTATTAATTCAATCTTAATTTGAACGATTGCTGCATGATGGATAAATTGGATAGCCCACTGTGAAAATTCTTGATTTCTTCCATGTTCAATTTTTAGAGTCTTTCTACAATAGCCTACAAGCAGTGCACCTGATCAAAACAGAATGACTGTCTTTCCTTTCGTGAATTACACAAATTGGCAGACGCTAGTATTGAACGTCCTGCACTAGAGTTGACCTAAACTACTAGTGGTTCGGTCAGTGCCTGGGGCTGAACATTGATTAATGGTCTACTATTTCCCTCGAACACCTGTAAGGCTGATGAATCTACACACCCAAACTATAAGGTAACCCACTCCATATATATATAAGGTAGTTTTACTTGTAAGAATAAGGGTTTCTTTTTTTCAAACTAATATCAACTAATTTCTAACTTATTTGTCCTTATTTCTAGTTTTAATAATGTCATTCTATTTAAATCAATTGGCGCTGGATTTGGCGCTATAAGCGATTATGATTATCATTGTTATCATGTTTACAATGGACCTCTAGGAAGAACAGAGATACAAGTCAAAGAGCTTTGAATAGAGCTTCTAGCCAATTATTAAATTCAACTAGATGTAAATTAGATTTATGTATGATAATGATTTTTTTCTCATTTGGTTTGCATATTGATTTCATGTTCGTATTTCCATTTGTTATTTTTATATATGGAAAATAAAATCAACCAATCACCAAACCAATCTCTTTAGAAATATTGTATTCTTTTGATGCTGACAAAATGTCGTATTTTCTTGCAATAATACATGCTTTTGTTTTAAGTTTTGTGATTAGTCATGTTATGGCTTTATACAAATATGCACATTTTCTATCACTATTCTATTCTAATATCACAATGTTATTGTTTGCCATTCTACTCTATGGTTTTTATCAATATAGATTGTTCACAAAGTAGATATTACATTCACTGCACATTGAATACATAATTCACAATCTACATAAGAAAATAGAATGGAATTTTATTTTCACGCGAATGGCCCCGAGATACAAACAATACGTTCAATCAAATATTGAAATTAACATGAAATATCCATGTAATACAGACAAGTACCCTATTCTTTATTGAATACTATCCAGAAGTAATCGCATTTTGATCAATATTGAATCCGAAGACATGCCGGAAATTGTATTTTTCCAGGGTTCGTTATACCCCGGTGAACTGAATGTTCGGAGCAAATAATGAATTTTTCCTTTCAGTCCAACTCAATAAAGCCACATTTTGATGAAAGGTCGTCTCCGAACGTGCATTTCAAGATTCAAACGCATCTGCTGTTTTGGCGTTTGAAATGCATTGCAGAAAGTTACAGAAGAGGAAAATTGACAAAATGATAAAGGAAAAAAAATGTAGTAGTGTTTGAAATACGATGACAACTTGAGTTAACATATCAAATTAATTTGAGTACTTTTTTCCCCATTTCTTTGTTTTCCTTTATTTTTAAAGCACCATAAGCACCATAAGGTGGACAGACAAGTGTGCTATATAAATAAACATCATTAATATTATCATATCTTGTTCGTATTTTGCCTGAATGTGACTAAAAAACACATTTGACAGGGGAGTAATTCAATATCACATTTCTCTAAAACACCTACAAATATGTGATGTAGAAAAAAAATGCATTCAAAAGATTATATTAAGACATTGATCAAAATCTCTTATTCAAGAATTTGTGTCAATATTTCAGAATTCATTAATGGCATGTTTGCAGACATCGATCAATTTGATTTGGATGTGAGTACTTCTAGCAAACACTGAAAAGTATTGGAAAAATGTTCATAAGCAAGGATCTACATCAACCTTATAAGATATCATCAAAACAATCGGATAAGATGTCTGACATATTTGATTGAGTGCTCTCTGTATTTTTTCTTTGCTTTTATGCTTCTTACAAGCAAAAACACATGTGACAGGATTGGATTACAGTAAAACGTTCACTTGTAAGGGTATGTCGACATTATGGAGTGCAAGATGTCTTCTAAAAGTGGATTCTCTTTCCCAGAGAAAACCTTTAAAAAGATATTGGCCCGTATTCTGATGTCAGGTTAAACTTAAACTAGAGTTTAAATCTGTGGTTTAAGTATGGGTAGCCCAATGTGCCAAAACTTTCTTTAAACTGTATAATTCTTATGTACACTGCTCTCTTTTCCCATGCTCTAATATTGTAGAAAGCTACTTAAGTTTTTATTCCAAGACAGTTCTTAATACCATGAGTGCCAAATTACCTGGTAAATGAAACACTGACTGTTATAGATTCAAGCCTCTTTTGGCTTACCATACTTAAACCACAGATTTAAAATCTAGTTTAAGTTAAACCTGGCATCAGAATACGGGCCGTAAAGATTATGTTTGGTTTCATTTGTGAGAACATTTGTGTCAAAACTAAGATGTACACGGTGTGTGACGTTTGATATAAATCAATGTCTACTAAATTCCTCCTTCAGGTGGAATATCTATCTTCAATTCGCCGTGAAAACCCAAATCAGCAAACAGATATAGAGAGGGCATCGTATCGAGTTACATTTGCGAGAACATTGGTCAACATTACTATGTACATCTTGCATGACAAGTGATATGAGAAGATGTCTACTAAATTCATTGAAAAGGACTCTTGATTATCTATTCACCGAGGCAAAACAAACGAAACATTGAAAAATTAGACATTGTGCTCACTTTCTATTTGTGTCAACATTATTAAGTACATTTGCTGCAACAGATGATATAACAATATGTGTACGAAATTCAAGCAAGCTCTCTACTGTTTGCAGAGAAAACCAAAATCAGCTGAAAAATATGGAGATGGATGTGTTTCAAGTACAGAGTCATGTGACATTTTATAAGACATGTGACAATGAAATAAAAATGGACAAAATATGCTGAAATCACAATGACAACCAAAATGAAGAGAACATTTACAGAAGAGATCATATTGAATTTCTCCAGCAGGGACATGTGTCAATATCAAGATACATATCTCAACAGAATGTCCACTTAATTCACTCAAGTGTATTCTACTTAGTTCTATATATTCTTGTAGAAATGTTTGTGAGAATTACATTTCATGACGCAAGAAGCAAGTGATATATGAAAAGTATAGAGTAAAAATGAATTTCAAAGAAATGTTTGACGCAAAAAAAATTGAAAATCTATCACCACATTTGCACTTAATCAGTGTTTAGCAATTGTTCCAGTGATCTGAAAAGGCACATTGACTATTCTCCTGTACATTTTTAATGACCTGATATAATGTCCGAAATGGTTAGCAAAAATGTTTGGTGCTTATCCGGCTAATATAAGCATGGATTGGGTATCAGTTAGAAGGGGAGTCACACACTTGCAAGGCTCTACCTGGCTTTATCAATGTGTCTTTCTGTCAAAAAGATTTGTTAAGATTTTAAAACAAGTCATAATGTACCAATTCAAAGCCTCAAAAGACAACCTCAAAAAACAACCTGCAAATGCGACGTATGCCCTAAAACCTGTCAAACACATTTCAATCATAAATTTCTTAAAATTCTAGTCTCTCAAGATCATATTTTCCCTAGATCACCGATCCTCTGTATCAAATTCAGATAATCTAATACATTCAGAATACTTTCCTATCACATTTCTCCCAAAGTATACTCTCTTTCCAACATCTCAGTAACACAAACCTGTCATTTCATATTTCAGTTATGAATACACAACATCACAAACCCTAACGATGCAAATTTTCCCTAAATTAGCCAACACATAGTATCAGTTTCAACATTATGCATAAGCACAGATACTCCACACAAGGGGTGCATATTTTTTGCTATACACCCCGCTGGGACAAATTTTCACATTTATGTAGAACAAGGCACGCTCGTGCTGTGATGCAGTAGCACCAGACGTTATTAAGTTTCTGGTGGCTGTTTTAGTGGGGTGCAGCGAGTGGATATGGTCGAACTGGAAACGTATACGGGTGTAGGAAAGGTAATGTAATATACAGGGCTTGATTAGAAAATCACAAATACATGTCGGGCCTGCGCTGTAGTTCAAAAGTGCAGAGAAAATGGATGGATAAAGGAGATGTCGGCTGATGAATGCAAGAAGGACTTTAGCTCATATATATCACTGAGATAAACAACCTTTTGGCTCTAAAGGGATGGTATGATGTTGCAACCATTTGTCAAATTAGACTTTTGTTTAGATTACAGAACACGGGGTCTGATGAGGAAATGGTATAATGTATTCTTTTCCATGTGTGTGCTCTGGTATAATGGAAGGAACAGGTTTATAATGCCTTGGCCCTAGAGGGTTGTTTAATGAATTAACACTTATCCATACAATATTCATACCATGATTGAAAGTTTCCATGACTGAAAGTCCCCCCAAAATTTGAAAAATCTTCACTCGAAATCTGTATCCATATTATATCAATAATAATAAGCAAATATAATTTTCATTAAAAAAGGGTAGAAGCATGAACATTATGCAAAAAAAGAGTGTTAAAATGAGGAAGAATCTGCAAAAATTAAGGGGAAGAACATTTGAAATAATATCTTATTCATCAGTGAGTTAGCAATAGAATAGGGACATTTTCATTCTTTTTGTACGCCCTTGGTAGCATCTTTGGATTATTAAAGTTTGAACTCATGATTTTTAAATGTCTTATAACAAACCTGTTTTGATATACGATACCAAACCATGAATTACCATTTTCCATATTGTTTATGACTTATACACTAAGACCAAAATGTTAGTATTTCTTTATCAATTATACTCCTCCTTCTTTCTTCACGCTTATGGACCTTCCTTCAGAAGGTATACCCGCTGTATATGAAAAAAGTTTATTAATGTTAAAGCAAATGATGATGTTAAAACTTTTAACAGGTGGATACAAGAGTAAGTGGCAACAAGCATGGAAGCAAAAACAAAGAGAAAAAAAAAGAAACCCTCTAGAGCCAACAACAATTACTACAACACAAATGTGACCCACTTTTCTCCATCTTGAAATCCATAACCTAAATGCCATTTTGTATTTTTTATTAGAATATTGGGCCAAGCAAATTCATTTCGATCAGGAATGCAATTTATCTTTTCAGACCATTTCTTGTCCGAATAAAAAAAACTGTGGTGACCTTTAAATTTTGGTTTTGCTCTAGAACCACGCAGCACAAAACTGCAGGTGGAAAATATTTCATGTTGGATATATTAGGTTTAACAACTCTTGACAAGAATTATGGAGAGTTTTGGGATGAGAGTTAGAGAGTATTTTTCTTTCTTTCTCTCCTCTCTCTATCTCTTAGATTTCCTCAATAATTTTTTTTGCTCTAAAACTCCTCTCCATTTCTTCCCTCCATTTCTTCCTATCATGTCTTCGTCCCTATCCTACCACACCAAATTCTTTATCTTATCATCTTTCTCTCCTTGAATTTTCTTTCTCCTTCTACGTACCTTTCAACCCTTTCCCAATACCGTTCTCCCTCCAACCCCACCCTCCCGCTCTCCCCTCCCTCTCCTTTTCCTTCTCTCTCTCTCTCTCTCCCCATCCTAGAGTCCCTCCCTCCCTCTCTCTCCTTCTCCCACTCTCTCTTTCTCTCTCTCTCTCTCTTTCTCTCTCTCTCTTTCTCTCTCTCTCTTTCTCTCTCTCTCTCTCTCTCTAACTCTTCTCCCATCTCTTTCCCTATTTCTTTACCATGATTTCTCTCTTAAAATAAACTATTCCACCTAAAACACTTACAAACAGCTAGTGTTATACAAAATACATCATGCCACAAACCATATCTAAACAAGATATGAACAGATTCAAAATCAAACAGACTCCTTCTTAATCACAATAACATACAGCATAACTCGTTCTAAAACAATCTATCATACACATGCTCGTGACAGATAGAAATCTATATCCATTATTCCCAACAGACTATTGGCTATAGGCTTGGGCGTTTCAATAACGGTTCTTAAATGCATTTTCACACCCTACTTAATCTCCTATGAAAGACTAATGCTTCTGGAATAAACATTATGGATGGAATTCTTAGAGTGGGCTATTTGCTTGGTTAATTTGAACCCATCAGTGCAATCAATTGAAATCAAATTAGTTAGGTTACTTGTTGACATGCTTAATTTGTTTGAGATATAATGCAAGGGTTTTATGTCGTTAATTTCCTTAAACAAGAAATTCATTCACATTGTGCTGCACTCAACCAAAGTGAGGTGAATGGGTACTTGGCAGGAATATATATTCCAGGAAATGTTTAGTGTGTTGGTGTATGCCGAGTTAAAGCCAGGATAATAATAATGCAAAGTGCCTTCAGCACTCCGCAGAGTAGATAGGTATACAATATAAATTGCATTATCATTATTATGTATACAATATAGGCAGAAATGCAATGTACATTGCACATTGCTGCATGTATATTGGGAAAGGAAAATTAGTGGGGTTCGCACTAGTTTTCATAGTCTACTACATTCCTACGAATCGTATACATGCACCGCCAAGACAGGTCTTTTTAAATTACCAAGGGACCTTGTTTTGACAAGATGGCAACTTGTGCAAAACTTGACAATGCAAACTCTCGTTTGTGCTGCACATACATGTACATGTATATAAGCTTTCGTTTGACTGCCAGTTTTTCTGAAATCTTAAAACCAACCTTCCGCATTAAATGGTTCAAAATTAATAATGATAACAATCTTTATTTGTCACACATTATTTGTCACACAGTCACAGATTTTGGAAATGTTTAAATGCTTTTAGAGTCCAATGTTTTTATTTGCATGGGATATGATAGACTATTTATGGATGACGTTTAGACAATGTAGAGGGGAAGGAAGAAAAAGATACAGAAAACAAAATTGCCCTATAACCATTTGCGCCATACATATAGACTATCTGTGGCATTTCTGCAATGCACATGATGAATGATGTTAGCACCTCCAGCTAAACACAATCACAGGGTGATAATAGTAGCTGGAATAAACATCAAATAGGGGGTGTGTCGAAAGAGGTCCAGTAATAACCCTGCACACACCCCCACCCCTTCATTTGAATTCTATGGTTTAAAATCCCAACTCCCTGGTTTTAGTTGTTAATGATATTATGCTACTCTTTGATTCATATTTTTATGATTGCTTTATAATGCTTATCTGGGTATATACCTTAAAAATTATGAAATTATGAATTTATAATCATTTATTAACCATTAATTGTCCATTATATAAATGAAAAAAAAAACATTAATTGTCCACATAACTTTTCGTTCATACCGAATGTTTACTGAGAAAAGTAAAATTATGTTTTTCAAATTGTTCCTCATTATATTGTCATTGCCAAATTTTCTCAAAAATAACTGTACTTTTCAACTATTATAATATAATAATAATAGGACAGTTCTTATATAGCGCATCATACCTTTGAAAAAGGTCTCAGTGCACTTATTATGCAAAAAAATTGTAATATCATCATCAATATAATTATTAAATTCAGGGAATGTTTTCATGAAAGACTTGCAAGGTTGGAAAGAACACTACATGTACATGTACATAAAATTGCTTGCATGTGCTTAATGTATACGTATACATGTAGTATCACAGAACACCATTATCATATTGGCGTAGAGTATGTATGGTATGGTATCTCAGAAGATCCCATTACAAAATGAAAAAGGTGTGTAGCGATAGGATCAGGTGAACATGTGTGATATTAGATACCTTTCACATGTACATGCACCACCATCAACCCCCATCCGCCCCGGCCCCCCACCCCTATCTTCATTTTGTTTCAGTCCATATGTGTGACATTATCACTTTCACATACATTATAGGCACTCTCCCCCATCCCCCTCCATTTCCTAATTTTTCAGATAAGCATTGGATAATTCATTTTACTTACATAATCATAACCTGCAACACACAAACATACACCCACAAAAACACTGCACCCTTCCAATATTATATGTTTCTCTATGATTATGCATTTGGAGCTATTTTTACGTCATTTACCAATAAGTTCACATCTTCTAAAGATAAATCCAGCTGACCCTCCCCTTCCCCCACCCTCATCACGTTTTCTTTAGCTTCTGTCCTTCACTTCCACACATACCACCACCCCAACCTTTCCTATCCCCCCCCCCCCCAATTCTATACAGCTCTACACACCAAGGGCTTGGTGTATGATTATTGGCCATGCATTTATTGAAGGTAAAAAACCCTATCAAGTTACTTCAGTAGAGTAAACAGAATAAAAACATAGGAGGAAAAATGAGTAAAGATCCTGTACAGTTTTCCTGAATTATCATGCTGCAAATTGGATAGTTTTGCTAACTTAAGCGCTGGCCACATAGGAGCCCGGAAACAACACGATTCACCACTACTCTTTGTTAATTCACAGTTAACTGCCTCAGAACAACGAGTCGGGGTGAATCGTGTTGCTTCCTGGGTCCTATGTGACCGGGGCATTAGGCAGATGCTTTCACCTTTCCCTCTGAATTCCACAAAGACAAGTTGATATAGTGTTATCCAAACATTAATGAAGAATAAAATGTGCAGAAATCAGAGGAAAAGATGAAAAGAAAGAAGAGAACATGAAAAATTCACAGGAAAAGCTTCCCTCATCATCTTCCTCCTCATCGTCCCCGACACCAAAGATAGCATCTTTCTAATGATTGACAGGTCAGTGAACTGCCATCATCCTCTCGCAATCACTCTCTTACTCGCTCTCACATACCGAAGAAAAAACATTGGCCACAAGCCACGGGGTGAAAAGAAATCCCTCATCTGCCCTACATCCATTGTATAGGTTACTGTTAGGTCAGGGAATATTTGGCAGAATTTCTTTCCCCGTGTGTGTTCGGTGGCGCTCGCGAGATCGAGTGGATCTAAAAACAAAACCGAGTTGCTGTGCATGCTTTAAATGAATTCACAAGCAGCAAATGCACTTGACATCTGTTTACTAAACTGGTCAAATACATCCTTGTTCAGTTCAGAAGCTTTTCCTCTGAACTTTTCATGCTTTTTTTTTCCTGTTCATCTTGTCCGCTGATATAAATCAAGATCATTATATCACAACAAGGATTTCAAAGAAAAAATAGAAATCCTAGAAAAGCATAAAGTAATCATAATCAACTTCATGCTCAACCGACACGTAATCCTTTGTCCCTGAGATGAAATCTACACATTTAATGATTGGGTAGACACATTGGCGCACAAGCTTTCTCAGTTTCATTGTGTGTTACTAATATAGCAGCTGCTTCGTGCAGAGAGAGCAGCATGATTTCAATTGATATCGCGATGAAAACGAAATTCTCAGAAGTTAGGTTTGAAAGATCCTTTGTCCAAAGTGAGAAGCAACTGCAATAATGGCGAAAAGATAATTGTTTGGATGCCCTCCACCGACCAAAAAATGTGCCCGTCCTGAACTTTTTTTTCTCTCTTTAGGTTTAGAGGGGGCTATTCACTTAAATTGAAGAAAAAATAATTATATAATTCATTTAGCACAGTCACTATATAATAATAATAATATATAGCATTTAAACACGCCATCTCTCTAGTCACCTATTCAGAGGCGCGAGACAAATTATCTAATATTATTACCCGGCCATAGCATAGCTGCCAAGTAGGCGCTTCTGCATTTAGAAGAATAAATTCCTGCCGGTACCCATTCACCTCACCTGGGTTGAGTGCAGCACACTATGGGTAAATTTCTTGCTGAAGGAAATTAACGCCCTGGGAGAGATTCGAACCACCGACCATCTAGTTAAGAGGCGAGAGTCCGAACCACTACACCACTACACCATGATATACTCTACTGTGCTGTGATATTTGGGTCTGTGGATATTGTTATTAAAATAATGCAAATAGGTACAGGATATTATTATTGAAAAACTTCATGAGTAACAAAAACAGAGCCCTGGTTTGAAAAGCTACACATGCAATGCGTGCTAATCCTATAGAAATACAATGAAATTATAAATAAACATGTGGAATATGACGTGATAAGACTTTTTCAAATGCCGTTTGGCTTTTCATCTCCCCTTTAAGTCTTATGAATTATGTAAACTGTGTTTAAAAAAAAAATGTAATACAAATAACCTTTTCCAATTGACCAATGCTTTTTTTAATGGCATTGGAGAGCATCCAAACATTTTGTTCTTGGCCTAAGCCTGTACACTAAGCAATTCATTAGCGTGATTGGCGCATGTTGCTTTCCAGGGGCCCTAGAATTGCTTTAGCCTTCACCTGGCAATGGGCATTAAAATGAAATCTATAGAATCCAGCTTGTATCAAGTGATATTAATGGTGATATTTCAAAGTAATTTTCCAAAGTAATATCTTCAAAGCAGATTCCCCACATTTTTTTTCTTTCTATGGGGGTGTTGCTAAAAATCAACTGCAAATCAACTGTAACTTTGCAAAATGTAACGCACATTTTCATTCGCTCCTGGTGTGCGCATTTAACAATACGCGCATGAAACAATGATTTTGATAGCCGCGTACCGATCAACTGCAAGTTGCGATCAATTGCAACCTTTGAGCAACACCCCCTATGTCTGGCAAGCCTCTGGCAAGAGTTGCAGATTTCAAGGCTGAAAATTTGTCATATGCCCATTATGCATTTATAATTCTAAACATAATTCAAATTCATTACAATAACTGTGGCAGCAACCTGCAAACTAGTCACAAATTTATACAATTTCCAATCAGAAATGACCAAAATTACGTCAAAGTCAACTAGTTACTAGCAAAAATGTGAATATAATAGTAATGGCTACCAGCCGACCCTTCATCTAGACATTTTTCAGGAAATCATTTTGAGTATGTAAAGCTTTGTATTCAAAGTTAAGCTTGTCTCATATCAGTATTAAAACTAAAATTTTAGAAATTATTTCAGAAAATAATTATCACCAAATGCTCCAAAATAAAAATAGACAAGTTGGCAGACTTCAAAATCAGTAAACCAAGACATATGCTCAACCATCTGATGCTAATGATAAAGAAACATAAACATCATCTAATTTGAAAACTGACTTTGGGAACAGAACTCAATCATCCATAAAAGCCTCAATTTGGGTCTCTAAAAATAAGATTCTGGGTTAACTCAACCAGCATTCAATCTAAAATATTAAACATAAATTTATGGGCAAGGTTGCTAATAATTTTAGATGCAATTAGATGATAAAACATGATGACTAATGCATGGAGGAAATGATGTGTATGATTATTGATCATTTAATGTGATACAAGCTTGCTCTTATAATCTAATAAGTCTTCCCACTTTGAAGCGTAATTGCCCTGCCCCTCCTCCTTGTTTCCTTGAGACACAAATATGCATGTTTTTTTAACCCCTCTAACGGTTTCCCTCTCTTTCTGATCATCATATATCACTATATATTTTTCCTTCTTTTTCTCACTTCCACCATCTTTCCTCTAATTCTCCTTATTTCCATACAAAAATCCCTCACTGACTCACACTCATTTTTCATGCTCTTCTGCTGGCATTACATGGGTTAAGATAGTGAGCCCTCAGACAACATCTCATCGTTTTTACAAGTATTTCCCTCATTACCGATTGTGATCACCAATCTTTCTTTCATTCTCTCTCCTCTTCATTTCATTCTTCCCCATCTTTGCTCCAATTCTCCTTGTTTCCATAAAGAATCCATCCATTGATTTATACTCATTTTTCACGCTCTTCTGCCGGCGTTAAATGAGTTAAAATAGTGAGTCCACAGACAATACCTCATCGTCTTTTGTATTTCCTTCATACCAATTCTGATCATTATTTATCACTATACTTTTCCTTCTCTCTCTTCCATGATCTTTCCTCCAATTCTCCATTTCTATACAAAATCATCCATTAAGTCATACTAATTTTTCACGCTCTTCTGCCGGCATTCAATGGGTTAAAGTAGTGAATCCGCAGACAATATCTCATCGTCTTTTCTATTTCCCGCATTACCGATTCTGATCATCGTACATCACTATATTTCTTTCTTTCATTTTCCCCCATCTTTCCACCAATTCTCCCTGTTTCCATCTAGAGAATCCATCCATCGACTCATACTACTTTTTCACACTCTTCTGCCAGCATTAAATGGGTTAAGGTAGTGAGTCCACAGACAATATCGCATCGTCTTTTTGTATTTCCCTCATCACCGATTCTGATCATCAGACTTTCTTTCATTCTCTTATTCTTTCTTCCATCCTTTCTCGTCTTCTTTTTCGCTCTTCCCAATCTATCCTCCAATTCTCCCTGTTTCCATACAAAGTCCTGCATTGACTCATACTCATTTTTCACGCTCTTCTGCCGGCGTTGAATGGGTTAAGGTAGCGAGCCCGCAGACAATAGACGCATAAATTATCCTTGGCTTTTGTTGGTCCCTCGCGACCAGGCCGGCTCAGAGCGTTGGGAGTATTGATCTCCGATGAGTCATACTGCATGAAATATTGTTATCATTGACTAAGACTGCTGAGTGGTTGGTCCGAGAAAAATGGGAAAATGGCTGGCATACATGGATTACTGTGCCAGTACATTCAATGTATACTCTGCATGGTGTATATGTTGAATTTGTGAAATTAAGAAATATAAAAACAAATCTGAGGTTTGAATACTGTGCAAAAGCAGCCATCATTTGTTTTTTTTTTATAATTTTCTGATGAGTCATACAGCATGAAATATTGTTATCTGAGTGGTTGGTCTGAGAGAAAAAAATGGGAAAATGGCTGGCTGGCGTACATAGATTACTGTGCTTGAAGATGTGCTAGGTATCATGAAAACTGTACATGGTGTATATGTCTGACTTGTGAAATTCAGGAATAACAAAAATGTTGCCTAGTAAGGTTTGAATGATGAGCAGAAGTGGACATCATGGTTTCTAAATTTCATGATGAGTTATGCAGCAAGAAATATTGTTATCTTTGACTAAGACTGCCAAGTGGTTAATTGGTCTGAGAAAAATGGGAAAATGGCTGGCATGGACATATTACTGTGCATAGATGTTCGAGGTATCATGAAAATTGTACATGGTGTATATTAGGTTGGACACATGAAATTGAGGAATTAAAAAAAAATGTTGTCTAACAAGGTTTGAATGATTAGCAGAAGCAAATACCATTGTTTTTAAGATAAATTGATGAGTCATACAGCATGGAACAATGTTATCTTTGACTAAGGGGGTGTTGTTCAGAAGTTGCAATTGATCGCAAGTTGCAGTTGATCGGAACGCGTCAATCAAAATCATTGTTTCATGCGTGTCTTGTTAAATGTGCATACCTTGCGCGAATGAAAATGCGCGTTACAACTTGCAAAGTCGCAGTTGATTTCCAGTTGATTTTGAACAACACCCCATTAGCCTTCCAAAATATACAGGAGGATAGAAATTAAAATGTGCGTTACTACACAGCTTAAAGAAATGCCTTCTGTCCTGAGTAAATGTTAACCTCAGCTGTTTGGCTATTGGAAATTTAAATTTCTCTCATGCAAATTCTGAATCAGTTTCAAAACAAGTTCAAATCTACTGTAGATCACAAGCCCCTTCATCCCCCTACTATATCCACACTTTAGCCTAAATATATCTGTCTGTAAATATATCTGTCTGTTTAAAGACAGTAAAGGCAAATTTGACCCAATTTTTTCAGAGAACGTGGGCAAATATCAACAATAAGATACATTTTGATAAACTCTTGCTATACATAACTACCACGCTTTCACCTATCCATGTAGAAAGCAAAGACTGCACTGTGCACAGGCAAAATTTGACCTAATTTTTTTTCAAATACATTAAAAGGCAAGACGGATATCATGGGCAAATATCAACAATCAGATAAATTCTGAGTCACTCGGTTGCTCCCCGACCAAAAACCATCATTCTTTAGCCTATATACCTTTGTAGCGAACTAGACTTTCCAAGCAGAATTTGACCCAATTTCTCTCATATCTCGAGGCACCTTGTGAGAGGCGCGTGTCAGTCAAGTCGAGTCGTCCGAAGGGGATTGGTTTGTGTGAATAGAGTACTGTAAAAGTTGATATTCTACCTTTAAGAAATTTTCGTAATATAATTGTTGCTATTTTCATGTTTTTGTCAATGTATGTAAACATTTGAAAGCGCATAATACAGCGTGACATTTTTTGAGAGGTTATAAGACCATGAAATTAACAAAAATAAAACAACCACAAAAATGTCAGCTTATACGTTATTCAGAGAGTACAAAGAATCCAATCCTATCTTTGAAGTTGGCAATAAAATAAATAATCTGATTTCTTGCACACAGCGAGACATTCCTATCTTTGAGTATAACCTAGTAAAATTATATAAACCATAAATTATAGTAATGAACACATATTTTGTCTATTTCTAAAGTAGCAATTCAGCAATTGGAACCTGTAACTGGGTGTGATTGTTACAACTTACCTTCATTGCATAAGCGGATGAATTAAATTCAACTTGGTTGTTCATTTATTAATGTTCATTAAAATACATTAAAATTCATAAGTTTACTAAGTACATATTATCTAAGGTAGATGTAGAACTATTCTTACTGCACACGTGATTACTTGGAGGCGCCGTGGTGTAGTGGTCATGACCCTCACCTTTCAACTAGAGGGTCGTAGGTTCGAGTCCCACCCAGGGCATTAATTTCCTTCAGCAAGAAATTCATCCACATTGTGCTGCACTCAACCCAGGTGAGGTAAATGGGTACCTGGTCGGAATATTTATTCCTTGAAACGCCAAGTGCGCTGCATGGTGGCTGCCGAGCTAAAGCCAGGGTCCTAATGCTGCAATTGTTAGGGAATTCTCATGAAGAGTTGATAAGCGCTATATAAAAGCCGTTCATTATTATTATTATTACTTCTCGTGCTCTCTTCAGCTATCTCTTTTCCAGCTGTTTCTAACTCTATTCCTTTTTTCTCGTCTCATCTCCCTTCGCACCCCTCTCTCACTTCTACTCTCCATAATTTTTCATTCCAAGAACAAACAAACCCTCGTGGAACATATATAATTAGATAACACACATGCAGGGAACCCATACTACATGTATCTCGGGGCACTGACGCAATCGAATTGACTAGCACCCCATGTCAGTCTGTAGAGTCCCATAGGTTTCTTGTATTAGCAGCTTCATATACGTAAGTGGATGGTAAATAACGTTAATCACGACAAGAGTTGCCCGCGGGTATTTTACGCAAGAATCCTCCACCGACCAACGGCTTGGCTGTGATCTTTTCTCATATGGCCTCACCCAATATCTCTCCATTCTTTTACTTCTCCCTCTCTCTCTCTCCCTCTCTCTCTCTCTCTCTTTCTCTCTCTCTCTTTTCCTCTCTCATTCCCTCTCTCCCACTTCTCTGACAACCTAAATTTACAATCATTTCAATGACAAAATCAAAAATGTGAATAACAAAATAGCTGGACAAAAGTGAACAAAACATAACAATAACTTGAAATGAAAGCATTTCTATAATACTAAACCTGAAAAATGCGCACAGGAAATTTTAAACAATTGATGTCTTTTCTCAAGGCATCCTTCCATTTTATCTTGATATGTTGCCTATTTCCCTTTTATCCCATCTTATAACTATACAATAATTCTTTCCTACCCATAGAGTACAAAATATATTTTGAGCTATACACACTCTAGATAAATTTCACCTACATTTTCACTCTCTTTCTTTACGTCTAAATCTCTCTCGTGCATCTCTCACTTAATCTCTTTTTCTAAAAATGAGATTTCTATCAAGATATATATATATATCATTTTGCATATTCCCCTTTATGATAATGTATCCCTTCCTATACCTTTCCGATAATTTTCTCCTACTCCTAGAGTCCCAAATCTATCTTCATCTATATACACTCTGTAAATTTTACCTTATATTATCTCTCTCTCTCTTTCTTTAAGTCCAAATCCCTCTTGTGCATCTCTCATCCCTTTCCTGTCTCTTTCACACCCAGTTATCTCACTCCCTCTCCTAACAACATATCAATTTTCATCCGAAAACATCACAGAGAGACTGGCTACCTGATACCTCACACAATGTCAATTATGAAACGTGACTTCTGTTGAAAAACAGCGAGGGCTTTCGAGATTTTGCATCAATCGCGGGATTGGAGGCAACTCTAATTTTACACAGGTGAGGACGGCTTTTGGACATGTGGATTACAATGCCATTCCGAGATTAAAATCATCTGGTACTAGATCAGATATATTTATCAGAGTAGATCAGAGTAGCTTGTCATTGGAGGCGCACATAACTTTTCGTTGTGAAGAAGTAGCTTGTCAAATCTTCTTATTTATTATCTGCTGCATTTACATTCTACCGTTATTATTTAAGACAGTCCACCAGGGCGCTTTGAAACATGTGTAGAAAGCATCTATAATGCTCATATGCAATAATGTATAATAAAATATATAGTATGCTTGTTTAAGTTCATAAAATGTTGCTATTATCATTATAATTATTATATGAACTGTCATATTTTGCAAGTGTTTGAACTATTCAGGCTTATAAAAGATAGTACTCTTTTTGAGTAATAAAAATGCAAATAGAAAAATAAGAAAATTAAAATCTATATCACAAAGTGCAATGTCTTTTGGATGCTTCAAAGAGAAAGAGAAATTTAGGTTTCTCTAGTTCAAAGTCTTCTTGAATATTGATGGGATTAAGTTTTATGACTTTACCACAGATGTGGTTTGTTTTTGTTTATTTCTTTTATTTAAAAAAATTGGTTCCACTATTCGACAATAGATTTGTCTATTTCTAATTACTTTCTTATAGATATTTTATTAATTTACATTATAGAATTTGTATTTTCTCTTCCCTGCTCTTCCTTCTATATATATAACAGTACCCCCTCCCCCTTCCTTTTATGTCGCTACACATAAGTTTTCTGCCTCAATCTTCTCCGAGCTCATATCACTTTACTGGTCCAAATCCCTATCCCACACAGTGTCGTCTTCACTGAAAGATGAGCCACAACCAGAATTAGAATACAGTAGCAAGCACCGACCCTCCCACTTTCATTCAAGATATATACATCACAATCTTGTATTATCCTCACGTATATCAATTCCCAGCCCATATCAATTCAGTTTGATTGCATTGGGGAGGTCCTATTGTGGGAAAAATGGGGAGCCAAGCCCTAACACTATACAAATGGAGTATAGGCCTATAGTACTATAAAACATACCCAAGCACTGAACCGCCCACTTTCATTCAAGATATATAAATCACAATCTCGTATTATCCTCACGTATATCAATTCCCAGCCCATATCAATTCTCTTCAATTGCAAAGGGGCAGTGAAAAAATAGAAACTAGGGGTAGCAAGATTCATCATACACTATAAAAAGTGAAGTAATGAAACTAAACCAAAGCAGTACTATAACACATAACCAACACTAAATCTCCAACTACCCTTCAAGATATATAAATCATGATCTCGTATTATCCTCATGTAATATCAATTCCAAGCCCCGTATCAATTCTCTTCAATTGCATAGGGGAAGTGGGGGTAGCAGGATTCATCATACACTATAAAAAGAGAAGTAATGAAACTAAACCAAACTAGTACAGTGGAAACTCAGTATAATGAGGTGCTTGGGACCATCAAAATGAACCTTGTTATAACAATAATCTCTTAATAGCAGGGTTATAAATAGCTAGGACCAGATTTCTTACCTCTTTATATCATATATTTCGTTATATCAGATCTCTTTATACCGAGTTTCCACTGTATAACACATAACCAAGCACTGAACCTCCAACTACCCTTCCAAGATATATAAATCATAATCTCGTATTATCCTCACGTATATCAATTCCCAGCCCGTATCAATTCAGTTTGATTGCATTGGGGAGGTTCTCTTGTGGGAAAAATGGGGAGCCAAGTCCTCCGTACACTATAAGAAGTACTGACACATAACCAGTGCGTGTTATAAGGCATAACTAAGCACTGAACCTCCAACTACCATTCAAAATCTATAAATCACAATATGGGCGGTGTTTCACCAAATCATTCTTAAAGTTATGCACGACTTTAAGAAAGACTGAACTACGTTAATGAGGGTAATACGTATCAGATTCTCGATCATTCAACACAAGAAATGGTATCAGTCGTGCGTAAAGTCGTTCTTAAAGTCTTTCGTAACTTGGTGAAACACCGCCCTGGTAATATCCTTACGAGGCAAATGAAACAATTTCCCTGGTTTATACGCTAGAAAAAGTGAAGTGCTACTTCATATGCTTAATATGAAGATTGTGCAAAAGGTGCTAATTGTCACAAACTTATAGATGGAGATAAACACTTTTTGACAAATGGGTGTAAATGCAAATTGCTTATGTTCTTTTTGCTCAAACTAGCAACTACCTTATTCATTGCCCATTTGGTCTCAATACAACATGTCCGATCCAACCCATTTCTTGTTACATTTCTCCCATGCCAAATATCTACATATCTAACAGAAAAACTTCAAAGGGTAATATTCAAAATAGAATTAGTAATAAATTATCACTTACCTATTGTTGTGCATTAATCCAATGGTAGAAGCATGAAAAATAGAAAGGGAGACAAGAAAAGTATAATAAGTACACTGTGATAAAAAGTTATATTCATATGTAATATTGCAACATATATTAATGCAAAGAAATGTAAATGATTAATACGTGGTTCCTCATAAACACACATAAGTAAAGACTTAGTACCCAACTCCAATGTATGACTTTTGTCATATTTTCATTCATTAAATGTTAATATATTTCCTGCAAAATTACATGTTAGGGGGAGGTGTCCACTAGTTAGCAATCCAGAAGAGAGATTAAAAAAATATTGAAAGTGTATATATCTTTGTCAAAAGTGTGAATAACGACCAAAACAATATCACAATAGTTCCACCTTTCCACGTAACATATTGGGTGATTGCACTGTGTGTATATTAGTACATGGCTATATAACCTTGAAAGCCAATTAATCAAATATGGAACATGGCATTGAATATTACTCAGGTGTATGTAGACGCACCATAGGAACTCAATTAATATTTCAAATCCGCTATCAACCCATTCTCAAAATATATGTGAGCTGAGTAACAAAATGCACCACTATATGTAATTGTAAGGTTAACCAAAGCATGGATACTTTCATAAGTAGCAATCAAGGTACCTGTTCCTATTCCAAGCCTTATTTCTTATTCTTATTCAAGATTGATATTTTTCTGCAACATTACAGACAATGGTGTGTCAAATAATTTGCCCACTAGTTATAGCAATCTAGACATATTTAACCAGGCAATAAAGGGGAAAAAATTCTAAAAATCAACGATTTCTGCAAGGGTTAAAAGTAGACTTTCAATAAATGCTAAATTTCTTTCATCAAAACAAAGCTAACTCGAGGGGAGAGGGTTGGGCAACATTTAAAATGAATGAAACACAAAATTCACGCAGCAACAGAAAGCATTTAAAAAAGTTACATGACAGATCTTTGGTTTACAGCATTTCAGCTCAGAGTCAACATCTTATCACACATTGAAAGGTGAAGTCAACAGTGAAGAGATAGTTGAATGAATGGAATAAATAAAGTCAAATAAAAAGGGGAATATGTCTATGTGAATCTTATAAATAAGTTTGGAATAAATATGTTTCAGCTTTTTTTTAAACAAATCATTTGGAACTTAGAAGGGCAAAGAATATAAAAGGCAGATCCATAAAGTACAACTGTAACACAAAATGTTATCACACAATAACATCACAGATCTTGGAATCACAGCTTTCCAGAGTCAAAATCTGATCACTGAAACAGAAAGAATTAACATTCAATCCCCAAAAGAAGAACTAATATGAGGAAGACTTGTTGCACAGGGGTTTTGGAAAGCCAAAGTGATATGCACTTGAAATACACACTTCAAACCAGATTGCAGGAATTCCATACATAATTGAAAACGACTAAGGCTGCCTGTCCCCGAAATTGACAAGTTATTTCTGACATAGTGATGTAGCCTTCATCAAGGCAACGCAACTGTTTTGTACCTAAAGCTTTTTCGCACACTAAAAAAAGTTAGGGACAACCATTTGACGTGTAAAATAATATTTCTGGGGAAATACTCCCAACCACACTGTCTCACATGTTATCAAACACACTGGAATCATTTTAACACATGTGTGATTTCAGTTGTTGTATTCATATATCTTGCTCTGTAACAGTAGTGAAGTGGAACAATTAAAAAGTGGCCCCTAACTTCTTGGAGTCGTTAAATGCAAAAGGAAAAAAAAAATGGATGCTTGAAATGATCAAGAAATGTAAAAGCCTCAAATTATGTTATTTCAAGTTATCAAGTGTTATCATCAAATCTCGAGTAAGAAATGCACCATATTATATGATGTATAGCCATAAAATAAAAAAATAAAAATTAATTCTAATTATTATTAAATAATAAGTCTGTATTCATAAAGTGGTTAATAACATTTTCTCTGAGCACTAACAACACATACTATTTAAATAATAATCAAATCCAAAATGTGGTAAAGGGAATTATCATCACCATACCAGCATGCAAGCATTAAAGGGAATGAATATTCCTGCCAAGTACCCAGTTACTTCACCTGGGTTGAGTGCAGGACAATATGAATATCTTCCGAACAGAAATCAACAGCAGGGTTAGGATTCAAACCAGCAACCACCTAGTTTAAAAAGGTTTAGTCTAAACTACATCACCACAGCATATCCACAAAACATCTGAACAAGATTCCACACAAGAGTAATAGATAGCTTTGGGTTAAAAAAAAGAACACTGAGCCTGAACCAAGACTACAGATTTGTTGATGCTAACGCACCACTTGAATACTGATAGATTCCTGGCCTATAGGAAATGGATGTATAGCTAGATCTCATTGCTTTTATCCTGCTTTCGTCCTATTTGCACACACTCTATCTTGTATCCTGTAGAATTTGAAATAAATTCTTCTATCGACCTCATTCAAAACAACCTTACACGTTGCTGAATTTGTACTGTCTTACTTTATCATAAGTACTTTTACTATTGCTCATGTTGTTATCACCGTTGTTACTGATTTGTTCTTTTTACTATTATTATCGTTTTCCCTACTAATAGTTCTTCAAGATTAACTGTAACCTAGAAATGATCTATGGATTACAATGTTATGGGAATCAAAGCAAGAAAACAAAGTATGATAGTACATCTTTGTACATCAATAAAACATATAAACATCAATAAAACAATATACATTTCAAATCTAAAATTTGTTTGTTGATTTGAGATGTGAAACCCCTAGTATAATTCATCATTTTATAGTCAAGATAAATCTTACTTGTATATTGTATCTCAATATGACACCTGCAAATGTTAATCAACATGCATAGATGTGATTGTTTTGCATTTGCTAGTTTCCACCTTTAACGTATAGATATTCCTCCTATACTAAAAATAGGCATGCATGATATTGAGCCAAATGCAATACTCAAGACAAATACTGTACAGATACACTACCTTCATAACGTTATGTTAAATCCAAATAAATGCAACCTAACAAAAGATAATCCTTATATAAGAAATATATTCCACAATGAATAGATCCCAGGTTTTTAATCACGCAAGCAATTACATCCAAGTATCACTCCACATCACGGAACACCACAGAGCTAGTAGCACAGGAAGAGATGCAGACCTAATCTCGGGCAAAGCATATCCTGAGCGGTACACCACTACAACATCGGAGAAACTACACCGGTCGAATGGAAGGGGATGACGAGAGCACAAAAAATGCTGGATTGAATAGAAATTACAGGTCTTTTCCTTGCGTATATTACTCCCGTGTTGCTCCTGTGTTTCGTTCGGCAGTGTTTATAGAGATTCCAATTTAGGCAGTGGATGTGTGTGGAGGAGATGGGGATGCTGTTTTGGAGGTTCTCCGCTCGATTTGATGATGGGTTGGAGAGAGAGAGTGAGAGAGGGAGGGTTTGAGCACGGAGGGATGATTTCCCAAGTGGATGCTGTGCAGTGTGCGGGGAGCATGGATGCTCGGGGATCGTTGAGTGAGAGAGAGGGGAAGTAGAGTTAGAGATGGAAAGAGAAGAGGGGAGACGAGAGAAGGGGGGGGGAGAGAGAGAGAGAGAGAGAGAGAGAGAGAGGGGTAGATGGAAGAGAGAGAGAGTGGGGGTAGAGAGTATAAAAACAACAGAGAGAGAGAGGAGAGGGGAGAAGAGCTGTATAGATGAGATGAAACAAAAAGATAGGAGGAACCTTCAGAGTAAAGTGAACATTTTCCACGATGTTCAGTAATAGGAAAGATGCAGAAAAGAGGGAGGAGAGATTAATATATAAATAAAGGAAAGAGAAAAAGATAGAGGAAGAAAAGGGTCAATACTAGAGAGAATATTCCCTGGATCAAAGACGTATTTAGAGAGTATAACAAAAAATACAGAAAGAGAATGACAGATTTTAGTTGAGCAAGAAATATGTAAGGGGGTGGGTAAAACAGAGGAGAGAGAGGGAGAGATACTAAGAGAAAGGGGGAAAGTATATATACTTACGCTTGTTAGAGCTATCTTTTGAGCGATATTTTTTTTTTTTGTGTGTGTGTGTGTTTGTGAGAGAGAGTGAGAGAAAGAGAGACAGAGAGAGCAGAACAAGAGGGAGAAAGTGAGAAAAAGCTGCCGGTAAGCTATCACACATAAAAAGGGTCACTTATCCACGGTGTTCTACAACGTACAATACCTGTTACAAAGTCCTATAGCGCTACACAATCCAGGCACAAAAACCTCCACACATACAGCCAGTGGATAGGTTAGTAATACGTGAGCGGATGGAACATGATGTGTGCTTTCTAAAGCCTTCCTGATCAACACGAGGATGCATGTGGGTAAAGAATTACTGTCATCGTAGTCTGAGTGCGCCAAGTTATGAATCACAAAGACAGGGAAAGGGAGATGTGAGCAGAAAAAGAGGAAGAATAGAAGAAAACAGATAGGGATCCAAGAAGCTTAGAAAAAGAGAGGGGACAGAGAGTGGCAGCGAGAGAGAGAGAGACAGACGAACAGAGAGATATGGAGGAGAGAATATATTAATGTGTGCCCCAATTCTCTCATTATAGATACCAACTTTCAGGGTTAGATGTTAAAGTGTTGGATTTTTTAATCTATCTAAATGGCTTGATGTACGACATAAGATTTGAAAGGGCATTGAATAATTTTGATTTTCATTTTTGATTAATAATTTTAGACATTGAGGAAACATTTTCAACTATGTGAAAAAGGTGCTGAACAAAACATATTTTGCATAGCAATAATGCTAAAATTCATAGCATATTGTGATGCAACACTAGGAAAATTATTCCCTGAAAGAGGCAAATTTGTGATGATTACCACTACCCCTACTCCATCCTCACATTCCTCTCTCCTCCCCCTTTCTTTAGCCCTTCCTCCATCCACATCTATCACTCCTGCTCCTTCATCCATTTCTCTATTTCCACCCCTCTCCTCTCCTTTTCCCTCTCTTCTCCATCATTCCATCTTTCCCTATCTCCACTACTCATGCACTCTTCGCTCCTTTATCCTTTTCCCTTCTCCCTCCCTCTCTCCAACTATCTGCTTCCTCCCCATCCCTCCCTCTCTCATTTTGTGAATCCCTTCTTTCCCTAACTCACTCAGTTACTCCTCTCTGTCTCCCTCTCCTCTCCCCTCTTCTTTTCTTTATCTCTCTCTCTCGTTTCAAACCTCATATTTCCAACATCAAACTACATAACCCTCCCTCCCTCCAACTATCTGCTTCCCCCCTCCCCCCATCCCCCCATCTCTCTTTTCATGAATCCCTTCTCTCCCTAACTCATTCAGTTACTCCTTCCCTCTCTCCCTCTCCTCTCCCTTCTTCTTTCTTTCCTTCTCTCTCTCTCTCTCTCTCTCTCTTTCCTTTCATACCTCATATTTCCAACATCAATCTACACAACCCATCCCCACCCTCCTCATTCAACCCGACTGCATATTTTCTTGCTGCATATTTGCACAACGGTATGATATTGCATGTGAATAATGGATTCTTCATCTAACCTCCGGCGCGATATTAACTGATCATTTCGCTCAAGAAACCAGAATTATGGTGATTGTCAAAACAACTTACTCATGAGCGATATGATAAATACAATCATGAGTTAACCCTTTGATATCATAAGGGTAGGCTACTTTAGCCCAGGCCAATATAATTCAATTTTTGTAAGTGTGGAAGATAAAATCACATAAAATTACTTATCATAGATATATTCAATTGCTAAAGAACAGGAATTAAGTTTAGAACAAATTGAAAGTAAATTTATGATGGTGAGTTCAGACTATTTAGATGCCATTTCACTGACACAAATGAATAAAATGAATGTGAACATTGTTAACAATCAAATACTTAAAAAAATCCAATAATTACAAATATGGTTCCATTTCAGAATTCATGATCAAAATATGCAGCTTGCATAGCTTGCCTTTTTTATAATAATTTCAGCATAATAGTGGCGACTCATATCACATGTCCACATTTTGGTCCTAAATGAATAAAAGAAAACTAATTGTGAAAATGAGGGGAGATTACAAAATATAAATCAGAAGCAAGAATATTTTAATTATGTCCAACTATGCATTGATGAACTGCTGCAAACTCATATCTTCCTTGTATTCAATACTTGTAATCATTTTCTGTCATTAACCTTTTCTAAGTCTGACAACTCACTGAAAATAATCATGAAATTTATGATGCCTTATTGTTCCAAAGCTGAAAATGTGATTAGTTTGTCGGCAAACTATGAAACAGAATTTATAAGACCCAGATTGTAATTAGCTCTTATTGGTCCGATAATGAAAATTCAGAACACTTATGGGTGCGTAATGGCCGCCTAGTTTAATGGATTCCAATAAATCTTGCCGGCAAATGGAATTAATTTCAAAACCGAGTTTAAATACGGCAACAGTATCGAGTTACTATAGCAACCGATTGTGATATAAGAAGAGAAGATAAACGGACTAAAAATGAAAGTTATGTTCATGTTAGGCATTCAGCATGCAAAAATACACGGCTGAGGAAGATGGTATAATTTGTATAGAATGAAATGGTATTGTGAATGTCGAGTTGCATCAGTTTTATAATTCATCATGACGTTCTAGCAAGTGACAAAACCAAACTGACTTTAGGTGATCTTTACAAGATGGATGGAAGGCATAGTCAATGTACGGTGCGTTACGAAAACAAACAATTAAACATTTTATGGAAAGAATAGAAATAAAACTATTTTTCAGGTTTCCCTAATTGTTAGAAGCACAATCAAATGATATTGTGCATTTCAAGTTGCTTCTGATTTGCAATTGATCAGAATTTTCTAGCAACATCTCTAAGTTATAACCCAGACTGACTTCATGGTGACCTTTACAAAATGGATGGAAGGCATAGTCAATCTGTACAGTGCATTACGAAAACAAACAATGAATCTATTTTCTGGAAATAAATTATATTGTGTGTTTTAAGTTGCATCTGTTTTGCAGTCGATTGTAAATTTCTAGCAACATCCCCAGATAACAGTCGAGACTGACTTCATAGTGACCTTTAGAAAATGGATGGAAGCCGTCGTCAATCTACGATGCATTACAAAAACAAACAATCACATTCATTTTCTGGGTAGAAAAGAAAAGGGTTCTCTGTAAATGGTCTACGCGTTGATGAATGAGATTCAGTCTGTATCGAGACAAAAGATAAATATGGCAGGATGATGGGGTGGGTATGGGAAGCATCGAGTTCATTGATCCAAACCATAAAATGTATCACCATAGCAGTGAAAAATGGTTACATTGATGGAGAATAGTGCCAAAAGTTATTAAGTATAACTGATATAAGAAAAAAATATTTTCATTGCAATATGTACAAATGCAAATATGAAGTCTTCAGTAAGTTCATATCTCCATAACATGCGCATTGATGAATGAGTTTCAGTCGTCTAGAGACAAAAGATAAATATGGCAGGATGGTGGGGTGGGTATGGGAAGCATCGAGTTCATTGATCCAAACCATAAAATGTATCACCATAGCAGTGGAAAACATAGTTACATTGATGGAGACACAGTGCCAAACGAAACGTGTACTGATTAATCAACAAAAAAAGAAATATAATGAGTAAAAGTAATATCAAAGAAAAAAAAAATAGATTTTCACTGTAATGCTTTTTTAAGCAAATAAGAAAACTTCAGTGAGTTCATATCTCCATCAGATTAAACAAAATGCAGGAAACATGGATAATATAAATATGAGGCAATAAATAAGATGGTGAAATAATTTTTGGTAAAATAATTCCCTTAACAAAAGACAAGGAGTTTGTGGAAATAACCCAAATATCAGTCTAAAATGCTATTTGAAGAAATATCCTATATATATCATTCCTATATCTTTTATATTAAGAAAAAATATCATAGTATACTTAGTGCAAGCAGCATATTGATCAATATGTGCTAATATCACCAATGCCTTACTCGAAGAATTTGCTCAACAATTTATGACTTTTTGCCAATAACTTTCTACATTTCAATCTGGGAATGCAGCTGCAGCCAATATGATGAAAGAGGGATCAAATTTTCAATGAAATATTAAGTTCCTCTCCTAAATGGGCTATACAGCAAAATAAAAGTGCATGTACTCAAAGCAAATGTCTGAAGCCTCTGTAAACTGCATCGGTTTACATCAAGCTGCACTGGATGTGTGCTAACATCTTATATACCTGGGGCCAATTGCACAAAATAGATCCTCTTCTTGCTACAACATCTTTACTTCTTGTGCCATCCTCCTAATGCATAGATCTGCAAACTGCATCAGTTTACATCAATCTGAATTGAATGTGTGCCAACATGTTATATACCAGGGGCAAATTGCACGAAATGGTCCTATATAGCTATCCTCTTCCTTTTACAACGTCTTTACTTCTTGTATAAAGCAATAGAAAAGTGCATGTACTCGATGCCAATGTCTGAAGCCAATGTCTGAAGCCTCTGTAAACTGCACCGGTTTACATCAATTGGCATTGAATGTGTGCTTACATCTCGTGTACTAGGGGCCAATTGCACGAAATGGTCCCAGCTATGCTCTTCTTGTCATGGCGCCTTTACCTCTTGTGCCATCCTCTTAACATAGACATAAATTTGCAAACTCCACTGGTTTACATCAATCTACATTGAATGTGTGCTAACATCTTATACTTGGGGCCAATTGCACAAAATGGTCCCAGCTATCTTCTTCTTGCTACGACTTCTTGTGCCATCCTCCTAAGAAAGACAAAAATCTGCAAACTGCTACAGTTTACATCAATCTACATTGAATATGTGCTACAATCTTTACATACCAGGGGCCAATTGCACAAACTGTTCTTTAGATATTCTATTCTTCCTAAAACTTCTTTACTTCTTGTGCCAACCTCTTAACATAGACATAAACATTGATACATCTATGTTACAAGGATGGCACAAAGAGTTAAGACATCATCGCAAGACAATTTTCCCTGAAGCTAAAATACTAAGGGTACTTCCTAGGGGCAAATGGCAGTAAATGGTCTTAGCCATCCTCTTCTTACTACTAGAACGTCTTTACTTCTTGTGCCCTCCTCTTAACATAGACCTAAACGTTAATACATCTATGTTGCAAGGATGGCACAAACAGTTCAGCAGAGGAAAGCTCAGACCATTTCATGCAATTGGCCTCAGGAATCCACAGGGGTCGTTGAGAAACGCTCAGGTACCTTCCTATTTTTAGAATTTTCATCAGGCAAAATTGTCTGAGTTCGAAGAGGAAGATTGAAGTTGAAATGTCAACAAAATTTGGAATAGAGCTTGGTAATAAGCAAGCGAATTGCACTCAGTGAAGTCTGATTCTAAAGGGTGCAAGGATTTAGCCCGCAAAATGGAATCATACAGATAAGTGATCAAATATCTTTGATAAAATGGAGTTACAAAGACTGGCGCATCTTAATAGTAATACAAATTTAGGATTTAATCACTTTCAATCATATAGATGAACACATATTCCTCCTGGAATTGGATTTCTTACAACACATATTAGAGAAAGGATAACGGAGGGGGATATTGTTTGAAGGTTTCACTCGTGGAAGAATGATGAGAATAATGCTTCACGGTACGACAAGTTATCTTTCTTGGAAATGTGAGTGGTCCTGGAAAGGACCTACCCACTCTCGACGTTTCGATAAGCATGTTCTCATCGTTTTCAAGGGGATAATGAAAACGCAAAAAATAAATAACAATCATGAACAAAATATTCTGTGATGATTACATGATTATCTTTATGTTACTAATCTGACAACATATTTTGGCTCCATGTACAAGTGCCCTTCCCCATTTTTTATATGTTGAACTGGCCATCAAAAGATTACAGCAATCAAAAGATTACAGCAATCAAGATAGAAAATGAATTTAAAAAAAAAATGGAATAAACGATCTAAAAATAGAGAAAGCCAGCAAAAAATATATAATAAGTATCAACAAATATAAATACTCCAAAAGCGATGGTAGCTTCATATTTTTAGCACTTTGATATGTCCCAGAGAGATGGAAGGATCTATTTAGCACAATTTTGCAGCTCGATATCTGTGGTTTTGAGGGGGGCATTTGAAGTGAATGCATACCTCGCCAGGTACCAGGTCAAGTATGGATTCCTTTTACACAGAGAGAGAACAAGAGGCAATAGAACGGCCATTTCCTAATTTCTGAATGAATCTCAAAGAATGTCTCATAAAAACTCACATCTAAGGTGTAAGCTTTGCATTATACCCTTCCTCACTTTGGATAATATAATCAACCATCACATGAAAATTGTACACCAATCATGATTGAAAATTAACAAAATACAACTTCATTTTTTCTCTATCTCTTTTTTTCTTCAACATCACATTTCAAATGCAAAGAAAAACAGTGTACCAAAGAACTTTAAATTGCACTGTATTAAATTGAAATATGCACACATCAGTGCTCTAAAAATAAACAGCCTTGGAACGGAAATAGTCAGTAAAAACCAATTAAACAACTAACACATATTAATGAATATTAACGCTAGAAAAGTAATGTCAGCTTCATATTTTTAGCACTTTGGTATGTCCCCAGAGAGAAGGAATGATCATTTTTACCACACTTTTGCAGCTTTACATGTGTGGTTTTTGAAAGGGTCATTTTGAAGTGAATGCATATACCTAGCCATCAGGTACCAGGTCAAGTGTAGATCCCTTTTATACAGAAAGAGAGAACAAGATGCAAAAGAACGGGCATTTCTTATTTTCTAAATGAATCTTCAAGAACGTCTTTAAAATTCACAACGAACTCAGGTGTACGAGTATGGGGCCCCTATAGAGGTACATGTAGGAGAAATATAGCTTATATTTTGCGTCAGCTACATGTAGGGCTGTATTATCTGGAGTTATCTATTCTAAAGATATTACAATGCTCACTAATATTAGTAGCAATGATAAAAATGATAATAATCTAAAGATGGATGCAATAGAACGGGCATTTCTTATTTTCTGAATGAATCTTGAAGAACATCTTTAAATTTCACAACAAACTCAGGTGTACGAGTATAGGGCCCCTATAGAGTTAGAAGAAATATAACTTATATTTTGCATCATCCAGGGGCTGTGTTATCTGGGGTTATTCATTTTCTAAAGACATTATAATGTTTACTACTAACATCACTGATAAAAACTGATAAAAAGCAGACAATAGATGTGGTACATATACAGGGAATTTCTCATTTTCTCAATGAATCTTGAAGAATGTCTTTAAAATTCACAACGGGCTCAGGTGTGGAAGTATGGGGCCCCTATAAAGGTAGGAGGAATGTAGATTATAGTTTGCATTTACCAGGGGCTGTGTTATCTGGGGTTACTTATATATTTTTCATATCACAATACATTGTTATTAACAACTACATAAATTCATCTCCCTCACACTTTTGGTATTCTCCTTCTTTGCTATTTCTCTTTCTATTTATTCGTTCATCTTTCTCCATCTCTCTGTTTATCTCTATCCATCTTCCTGGCACTTGAGATTGATGGTCATTAGGGTAAAGTTATGGCAGAAGGTATATATTTCAGAACAGCTTGACCTGTAAATTATGCACACCTAGCTATCCGTTCCTTCATTCCTTCTCTTCCTCATTCTCTTCTGCTTCCTCCTCTTCCTTTCCTTCTTTTTCTTCTTTATCTTATTTCTTCTCCTACATTCACTATTGCAACTTGTGATGATTTTCTTCGTTTTGATCTTCTCCTCCTCGTCTCCCTGCATATTTCACTTCTACCTTCACATCTCCTTCTTCTTCTTCTCCTTTTCCTTCTTTTTCATCTTCATCATCATGCCATCTGTCTCTATCTCATCATCTCTGTCAAATTTTCTTTCATCCTTGCTGGCACTTGAGATTGATGGTCATTAGGGTAAAGTTATGGCAGAAGGTTTATATTCCTGGACTGCTTGACCTGTAAATTATGCACACCTTGCTCTCCTTTCATCCACTTCGTTCCTTCTCCTCCTCATTTTCTTCTTCTTTAACTTCTACTACTACTATCACTATTGTCGCTTATGATTTTTTCCTCATTTCCTTCTCCTCTATCTTTTCATTTTACTTCAACCTTTTCATTTTCTTCTTCATCTTCTTCTTCTTTCTCTTCTTCTGCTCTGTCTTCTTCTTTTTCTTCTTCTTTGTCATCTTCTACTTTATCTTCTACATTTATTCTCTGTCTCTATCTTCCTTTCTTTCTGGTACTTTAGATTGATGGTCATTAGGGTAAAGTTATGGCAGAAGGTTTATATTTCTGGACAGCTTGACCTGTAAATTATGCACACCTATAGCTCCTCTTTCATGCATCATGATAAATGATACCTGTATCTTAGCACAGTGTATGCCAGGGGAGAGAGATGGAAGGACAGAGAGATAGAGATAGAGAGAGATAGGGAGAAAAGAAAAAAAGAGAAAGAGAAAGAGAAAAAAAAACCATAACAATAAAATGTGTGAGGGAGGGGGTAAAGGACTAAAATAGAAGGAAGAGGATAAAGAATTTTATGAAGGAGAAGAATCAAGTAATTACTCATTGTTATCTTTAGGAGATGTGAAAACAGTGAGAGGATAAAAAAGTGAAACAGGATGAGTTGATGTAAAGAGGACAAGAATAAAATGAGGGAATCCAAAATAGAAGGGAAGAAGAGTGAAAATAAAGATGAAACAGATTAACAGGGTGATAAATTGAGAGAGAGGAGGAACTACAGCATGAATTGGAAAATGAGAAAAGAGATATGAATAAGAAGGATAAGGGAAGAGTGAAATACAGCAGGAGATTCGTGATTTAAAAAAGAAAAAAAAAGAAGTGCTAAAAACGTTTTAGACAGCTATTTTAAAACAATGTAATGAGGGGCGAAATAATCTGGCAAAAATGAGAATCAAGAAATTGAAATAAATGTTATAATTCATGGGAATAAGAACAAAATGTACATACACAATCTTAGATCAATGTGTGTCGATTTTGCGACATCCATTTGAAACGAGAGTGATTAGTTAGATGGAAACTCTAAGCGGAAGTGAAATTATTTTGATGAATACACCAACAGACTCGCCAAAGCTACCATATCAATCATTGTGCACCTGAAAGTGACACCTCTAGGGAGATTGGATGCAGAAAGAGAGAGGGAGGGAAGGGGACAGTGAAAAGAAGGGGGAGATAGACAGAGACAGAGGGGCAATTTTAGAAAGTGACATTGATCAAGACAAAATGATTATTATATTAACGATATCAAATCTCATTTACATCCTGAATGATGTACTCTGCAGTGTTCAGGGCACTGAAGCTTGATCCTTGTATATCTAGAAACCAATCCGGCTAACCTGGGTTGAGTGCAGCACAGTGTAGATAGATTCAAAATCAAACCAACAACTTTTTTCACTAACGACAATGTTACAATTCATTTCATTGGATTGGCAGTATTGATGGTGGAATATAGGATGAATTATTTCTTATCCTACCTTGTAAGTCTAGCGCTATATTTGTTGGCCAATGAGTGGTATTGGAACACAGGTGATCATTTAAACTTTAGAAGAAAAAAAATTATCCGAATACAATTCCTCTTAAATAGAAAAACAGACCCATGTACTTATTCAATCTTTGTTTGTGTGTGGTGCTTAGGATAAGAATCATGAGACAGTGAATTGTGGAGGAGGAGGAGCAGAAATATAAGTTATTTCTGAATTTCATCTTCCCTCATCAATCCAGGAATATAGTTGTTGTTTACCATCGAGTGGCATTGGACCACAGGTGATTTGATGAATAAATTTAGAAAATAAAATACAATAACTCATAAACACAAAAATATACTTTATCTCTGAGATACACAGTGAATTGTGGAGGAGGAATAAGAGAAAACTGAGGGAAAACATGATAAGTCATTTCTGAATTTCATCTCCCATCGTCAATCCAGGAATATAGTTGTTGTTGACCATCGAGTGGCATTGGACCACAGGTGATCTGATGAATAAATTTAGAAAATAACATGCCATAACTCATAAACACAAAGATAGACTTTATATCTGAGATACACAGTGAATTGTGGAGGAGGAATAAGAGAAAACTGAGGGAAAACATGATAAGTTATTTCTGAATTTCATCTCCCATCGTCAATCCAGGAATATAGTTGTTGTTGACCATCGAGTGACATTGGACTACAGGTGATTTGATGATTTAAAATTCAGAAAATAAAATACCATAACTCATGAGACACAGTGAATTGTGGAGGAGAAATGGGAGAAAATGGAGGGAAATATGATAAGTTATTTCTCATCTTCCCTCGTGGATCCAGGGCTGTAGTTGTTATTGACCATCGAGTGGCATTGGACCACAGGTGATTTGATGAATAAATCATGACGGCCGCGCTCTATCCCGCTGGGTCATTCTCTTTGGTCAATACCCTCTGCTCAAAGGGCTATGGTAGTGATGTTATATCGTCCGTGTTTTCATGAAGTGACGGGAACCGGAGGGTATTGTTTCTTGAAAGGAGTTACGAATCCATCAAAACATGTCCTTCTACAGAAATAACACATTGTTCGATAGGATGTCCATTGAATTGGTGCTATGTCGTGATTTCTTTGTCTTCATGCAACAATACCCTTTGGCTTCCGTCACTTCGTGAAAATGTGGACAATATATTCCCACTGCTCATATGCTCATACCCTGCACACTACAGAGTGCACATTCAGGATGTAAGTGAAATCATATTCAATGAAATAATTTTATCCAACATTATTATCACGAAAAATCAAGTTAGTAAAGATAAGAAATTCAAAGCAATAACACTGTTGGTATCTTCTCAAGCTAATAACAATTGACACTACAAAACATTGCTGTTAAAGATATATTCTGGTATTTGTTAAAAAAAAAAAAAAAAATGTTCACAGAATCGCACAAAATGTGAGAAGAATGTTCAGAACTATGAATAAATAATATGTGCCAAAGTGTTTTGCAAGAAAATGTATAATGGCAGAGAAA
>BQKZ01003699.1:0-10764 GCA_036244855.1 Temnopleurus reevesii
CTGCTGAATAAGGCGAGGGAGATGAGTCTGGCAAACAGGCTACCATTTAACTCATCAATCTTATCATGCTACCATGCTTTAGCTCCCCGGGGATATGAAGAAGATGGAGTGCGCTATGAGACGATAAAATTAGGATCTTAATGGGAAATACGGACTTATGCGAAGTGAACATTAACGCGACATGAATATCGGATATTGGGTAAAAAGTCCTTCTATTTTTTTTCTTTTTTTAGCGCTTCTTCGGTTCACTTCCTGCTCGTTTATATGTGAAGATAATTTTCCGATAAATCAGTGAAGTGAATTTCGCAGCGCTAATGCGCAATGCATACGAAATATAATTTGTTTTAAATATCATACTTATAGTACTTACTACTACTGCTACTACTATTACTACTACTTCTACTTTTACTACTACGTATAATAGAGACAATAATAATAATAATAATAATAATAATAATAATGATAATAATGATATCAATAATAATAATAATGATAATAATAGTAATAATGATAATATTAATAAAACAATATTGATGATAACAATAATAATGACGAACGGTTTTTTATAAAATGATTATGACCTCTTCTTTAGAAGTCTTTAGTCACTCTATAAAAATACATCATTGTTAGCCGGGCTTTGGAAGTGCAGCTTTTAGGAGCATACTCTTTTTTAAGTAATAGATTCCTGCAAAGTACCAATTTCCTTTACATGGGTTGAGTGCAGCAAAATGTGGATGAATCTAATGCGGAAGGAAATGTAAACCATATAAACCTCTATAGATAGTATCAGAGAGATGTTTTAACTCTTCTTACAGATGAGTGTCATTATTCTAGTTTAGCCATGGGCACATAGGGCCCCGGAAGCAACACGATTCAACACGACTCTTTGTTCGGAGGCAGTTAACAGTGAATTAACAAACAAACAGTCGTGTTGAATCGTGTTGCTTCCGGGGATATATGTGACCGGGGCATTAGCGACTGATCTTGGCGTCTGTACCATCCGTAAGACATACCTGGGATGCAAACTTTGAATTTCCAAGATGGCACACATCTTTCTCCAAACCAGAAGTTGTTTTTTTCCATAAATTACAGACGAATGTTAGAGAACTTGATAAGACCGACGAATATCAATTATTGTGCTGATCGGTTAGGAATCTTATTGATATTACACTCATTAACTTAATCACGACGTCCTTACAGTTGTTCTTAACTTCCGAAACGACTTGGTGAAACCCCGCATATAAAAATTGTCATTAAAAAAAACTTTTGGCAAACTCTTGCCATCGTTTTCCTTTTCAGTTTAAAAGTCTGTGGCAAATTTGCTTGTATGTTGCCAGGTATTTTATGGCAAAAAGTTTTATGCAAAAAGTTTTATGCAACGAGGCAAAGAAGTGTATTAATAACTATGATACAAATTTTCAAGTAGTTAAAATCTTGGTGTCTCCATCCCAATTTCTGATTTTTTCTTATTATCATTTGAAGGAGTGTAAATGCGTGTCCATTAGGGCTATCAAAATGAAAAGGTCAAAACTCACCCATGTGAAATGATGTTTGTCTTAAAACTTTCGGGTTTATACATTTAAGAATTATGGGTAAATGTTAAAATGGCCCAAGAGACAGTCGCTTTCTCAAAAAAAAACTCTGTTACTTATCAACCTGAACGTGGGTGACTGTAATGGTGCAATTACCAATTTCTTGCTTAATGTTGCTCGAGGTTGTTTATAACAATCGTTGTCTCATTACTTCGGGCGCCCTTCTCTATTCAGACTTCCCGTTTTGTATCATCGATCAACAAGCTTTAATCTCACTTGAAGACCTCTCCTCTCGATTACAGCATTTTGCCCTGTTCACACTTAAAATAAAGGGGGTGCACTGTGAGAAAAAGGGAACAAAGACATTGGAAAACGGAAACGACGTCATTCATGTCTTCCCAATAGCTTCATGAATCCAAAAGAAGGTAGATTCACCGTTTATTCATTGAACAGGTGTGGCGCTTGTTTGACATTTCTCCGCAAAAATGATAGGGGAAGAATTTGTGTACAGTGTGTACATCTAGTTATTGTAAATGCTTCGATGGAAGTTGTTTATTTTTATCAAAATGATTTTCCCGTTCTGATCACAGTGTTTCTAGTCTATCATCGATCAACAAGCTTTAATCTCACTTGAAGACCTCTCCTCTCGATTACCGAATTCGCCCTGTGCACTTTGCACTGTGAGCAGAAGGGACAAAGAAATTGGACAACGTGAACGATGTCATTCAAACCTTCACAATAGTTTCATAAATACAAAAGAAGGTACATTTACTGTTTATTCATTGAACAGGTGTGGCACTTGTTTGACATTATTCCGCACAATAATAGGGATGAATTATTGTATGTGCGTGTGCATCTCGTTATTGTAAATGCTTCAATGGAAGTTGTTTATTATGTCAAAATGCTTTGTCCATTCTGCTCCAAGTGTTTTCATTTCACTTGAAGACATCTCCTCTCGATTACTGCATTTCGCCCTGTTCACACTTTGAACAGAAGAGACACTTTGAGCAGAAGAGACAAAGAAATTGGAGAACGTAAACGATGTCATTCAAGCCTTCACAATAGCTTCATGCATGCAAAAGAAGGTATATATATATTCATTATTTATTCATTTAATAGATGTGGCACTCGTTTAACATTCCTCCGCAGAATAATAGAGAATGAATTTAGTGTGTGTGCATATAATTGTAAATACTTCAATGGAAGTTGTTTACTTTGTCAAAATGGTTTGTCGGTTCTGTTCAGTGGTTCCAGTTTATCATCAATCAACAAGTTTTAATCTCACTTGAAGACCTCTCCTCTAGACTACTGCATTCGCCCTGTTTACACTTAAAGGTTAACTGAGGCCAAAGAATAGTTTATTTGTTGGTCGTTTATATAAATCCAATCTCCATAAACATTTCCTGACATTAAAACTTGTTTAGTTGTCAAAATATGGAATTTTTAAAAGTCATCGATTCTCATAATCAAAATATTATTGTACAAAGACTAGTTCACACAGCGAATTAATGCACACGCTCTTTAAAATAAAAGGGTTGCAATATAATAAAGGCAAAAGAAATTGGCAACGTATATAACTTCATTCAAGCCTTTGCCATAGCTTCATGAGGTAGCTTCACCGTGTATTCATTGAACAGATTTGACACTTGTTCAACATTTCTCGGCAAAATGATAGGGAAGGTATGTTTTATGTGTCCAGATGGGGGACAATGTGTAACCATTGCCTCTATTCAAAGTAGGCTTAGTCTTCTCAATCCAAAAAGTTTAATTAACCTTCATTTTAAAATATTAATCTCAAAGTCAATCACAATATCATTTTCCCAATTGGTCATATGCCCTGTATTTTAGGTGTATACAGTTACAGCTAAATGGGATGGATTCAAAATCAAATGGTTGGTAGAAGCTTGGAACTTAATTTTATTTGATCATCCCTAACCGATGAAAGTCTTAATAATCTTTCTAAAACCATAGGATATTGTGTCATTCCATAATTGCATACATCTATGTAACATTCATGCAGTTAATTTTTGCAAGAGTCTCGATGCTAGGAGTGATTGAAATGTATTTTAATTCGACTCAAATTTCCGCTAGTATGAATTTAAAGACTTTCATAATTGCTCATTGATGCTGTGATCAAACGTTGAAAATACTACTTGGTACAAATTATGAATAGTAAGTATGAAGTGCTCAAGTGGAAAACATTTTTTCCCATAAGAGCTTTTATTCAAGGAAAATATATTGAGTGTGCTTGAAATGTATAGGTTATACCGTAACATTGTAATGTACATGCTTTAATGCTTCCGCAAGCAATGTACGTTCCTGTTGTTTTGTATCGAAATGTTGCAAATTCGTACATTCTGCTGAATGAATACTCAAGAAGTCTGTGTAATTGCTTATGTATTTTTCAGGTTGAAATAATGGAATAGATTTACGATGAACCAGAATGTACTTTATTGCAAATTTTAAAGGTCGCTGGCCCCCTAGATGCAGTAATTCCCTATATATCATACACCAAAGGCAGTCGAATGCAAGAAATTGTCATCACCAACATGAGAGTTTCAACCAGAATAAGTTTCATCCGGAACTCCAGACCTGGACAGACGATGTTTAAAGCAACAATCATGCCACTTTCAAAGATAAAGATATTAATATTGACATCTCTTGTCTGGTAGCTCCCCCCCCCCCCATTCGCCATTTTGTTATTAATATTCATGCACGCACCGAGCGTTTGATGGCCCCGGATGTGGTGGGGGATGCTTGCTCGACCAATAGCAGCTTTACGTCCCTGAAGAGCAGCAAAGAAAAAAAACTGATTATCAGCTGACATTGTGCGCCTCTCAGCGATTTTGTTGGTAATATTATTATTATTAGAAGCAGCGGCAGTTAGAAGCAATAGTAGTATGGTAGTAGTAGTAGTAGTAGTAGTAGTAGTTATTAGTAATAGTTGTTGTTGTTATTGATGTTCTTGCTGTTGTAGTAGTAGTGCAGTAGCAGCAGCTGAGTAGTGCTAACATTTTGAAAATATTAATTCGGTTGCCAAACGTATAGTAACTCAGTTTTAATATATTAGATGAATTGACGTCAATATGACGGCGAGTCACGTTTTCCATACCTGATACCTTTTGATTCCTTGTATTCCCTTTACCCTTTACTAAAAATGTATTTGTAAAAATAACATACTTAAATGTAATCTAATTTAATGGACTGATCGACATTTAGTTTCCTTTCGTATAGTTGCACTATTTATAGCGTACTCTACCCTCACCTAATTTTAACAAAGGTGCAATAGAGGCTACACGTAATTACTAATACATGGCGAAGAAGGGAACAACGTTTCCAATCGAAGGTTTAAATCAGAGACATAACGAAATTTCATTGTCCGATTATGTGTGTCGTCTGTATTCCATCAAAGAGCTTTTTACCGACGATGGGCGTACGATCGATACTCGAGGTTGGAAAAGTGAAAGGCCCTTTTTTTTTTGCCTCGAGCCAAGAGATCGATTTTACACTTGGGCATTTTATGATTGATGCTCGGGGAAACGTGTCCGCCATCTTAGATCATGTGATCAATAAGTTACGAGGAGAAGTGGATTCTTGATTTGGAGCAGGAAGCTCTCTCGATTTCTTCGATTGTGAGAAAGGGGTTATCACCTTCTTAAACTAGGGTATTAAAACACCGGCACGTATTTTATGTAAGGTACTATTTCAACATTAAAACGTTATCCCTGGACCGCGGAACGGGGAGGGGATGCCTGGGTCTGGGGGCTCCAGCCTCTCCCCGCATTTGTCCAGGTTTTAAGTGCATGCTTATGGGGGTGCAAAATTAATGATTATACGGCCACCACCTCCCCCGCCCCACCTCCCAACCCCAGTCCCTTCCTGCTTTTTTCCTTCTCTTCTTCTCTTCTTCTCTTCTTCGTTAAGGTAATTTAATATTTTCCGAATATGTTTAGTTAAATATTTATTTCTAGGGACCAGTGTCTCACAAGCACTGCGTCCTGCTGGTTCAAATTTCATTTTTTTTTTACTTACTCTGTGTCAAAGACATATCCGTATTTCTAAGTTTACAATTATTTTATATTTGATATATTGATGAATATTATTGTTTGGAAAATGAAATAAAACGAATCTTGAATCTTGAATGTTAATGCACACCCTCCCCCCCCCCCTATAAAACAAGTTAATAGTGCTAATAATGATAATAATAATAATAATCATCATCATCATCATCATAAATGAATAGCTAAACAAACACAATGATAAAAACATAGATGAATAGATAAATGAATAAAGAATTCTTCTTGTCACCTCAATTGGTTAACCAGACTTTCCTGATCCCACCGTGTTTCCAGATGTGTAGGAAAATTGTGTGATTAATTCACCTTTATCTCGTTTTAAGTATCACGCTTGAGCATTCGGTACATTTTGAATCTTAATGATTCAAAATAACATTATCACTTTCCGATACAATTTTTTTTATTAAGCGGACTAGAAATAGGATGGGACAATCTGTTGATATAGCCAAGGTGTTCGTATCTCCTCGATGTGACCACCATACCGGTATCGGAACCAAATACGGTATTCTTTTTCTACTCAGAGCTGATTTCAAATCATCAAAATTGGTTTTCCCTCCACAAAGCTTAAAACAGGAAGAATACTTCGGCTTTGAATTTTCGACCCAGTTTAGTGTCGTGTGTTCTGTTTTCTATTTGCCCGCTAGCACGAAGTGTCCAATTTCCGATCGAACCGAAAGTTAGATGCAAACAAAAATGTACATTTTAACAGTTGAAGGAAACGGCATCCCTTACTGAATTGATTAGATGTTGTGAAGTATAGCCCACGGTTGGACAGAGTGTTCAAACGTTAGAAAATTAAGTTAGAATTCTACACAGCCATATGAGAGCGTTAAATGTATATACGATGAAAAACAATGTTTCTGAAAGTTAGTGACCCACTATAAGACGTAATGTGTGACTTTCCACTCCACTCGGTAGAAAAACCTATATGAACGATTTGTCAGTTGTTCCGTGCACGACAAAAATATTAGGGTATAAATTTGTACCCATGGGGTACAATCCGACATAACAAAGGCTGGACCCTAAAGGGTTCAAAGTTGTACCCCAAACATGGTGTGCAAGATTGTACTCAAACTTCGGGTACAACTTTGTACCCCTCGGAAACAACTTTGTACCTTCATGGGGGAACAGCATTGTACCCTCGGGGTACAACGTTAAAACCAGAGGGGTACAAAACGCTGGGGTTAAACTTGGACCACATGCTTAAGGTGCAGCTTTGAACCCTGTAGAATCAGCAGATGTTATATTATATTGTACCACTAGGGTACAAATTATTTTCTATGTGTATTTTGATAGGGTCAATTCTTTGTTGGGTTTCAATATAAACTTCCATACGTCTGAACGCAGTGTCAGAATGTCCAATTCAATCGAACCCAAAGCTAGATGCCAATGAAAACGAACATTTAAGCAATTGGAGAAATCAGCATACGTTACCAAATTGATGAGAAGGGATGAAGTATAGTCGAGGAAACAAACAGTTAAATTACTTTCTTTCTCGAAGCTTCCATAGGAATTTGGTACATTGTTCTCTTCCATTAGGAGCCATGTGCTATTGAGTCAATAGTAATCACCATAAACGCATTTTCACTCTCGCATTAATACGCATTATACATCACCATTTTCCCCTCAATATCACTTCACAGGATTGACACAAAGAAAATTACTGCTTTCATTTTTACAGACATTTTAATATGGTTGACATGAATGATAAAAAAAACACTTAATACTGTTGTGCATTTTTCAAAGACAGCCAATAACAGGAAATAGATAGTAGATGAATATATAAATATATACATCAATATTTGAATATACCCATTTCGCCACAATCTCCATATTCCAGGAAATTGAGTNACACACACACACACACACACACACATACACACACACAGAGTCCTAAACTCCTGGTTGAATAAAGAACGTAATTAGTATCCGAATCGTACAATGAATAATATAGTCAATCGATTCTGACCAGGCGTTCTTTATTTTAGGGGTCAGCACACTATTTTACAAGAGCTCTGTGTCCCTTGCTAGTAAGAGTGTGTATTCTCCGAAATGGAAGCCCTATGGTCTGTGCGTATGACAGCTTTTTGCGTGTATTATTCGGTGAGAGAGCCCTCTTCGCTACGCTATTTGGTGCTGCCATCCGTCACTATAAAATATGCTGATGAGGCAAATTGATCTGCGAAGTGAATCGAGCACAAAAGATTATTCCTGGCTGAAAAAAACAGTCTGGAATAATTCTAAGACTATATTTTTTTACCGTTGAGGGCAGTCTTCAATATTCTGTTTTGCAAAACGAAATTGAAATATTGGTCGAGCTCGGACCGACCTTAATCAATATTCCGTTTTGCGAACGCACAAACAAAAACAGGAAATTGGTCGCGGTGTTCCCTTTTATATTATTCTGATTTCGAATTGGATAAACAGAATATAAAAAATAGAAAAACAGAAATATGAGTTCGTTTTTCAATATTTCATTTTCTTAATGTTTAATTTTGCAATTTTAGAAACGGAAATTGAAAAAATGAGCCATTTTTCTGATTTAAAATTGAAATATTGATCGACTTTGGAGTCAATATTCTATTTTAAATATTTCAATGTCAAATGAAATATTGAATTAACGGACGATACCTCCATTTTCTGTTGGGTAGAATTATTTTCATCAAGCGCGATCTCTCCCCAAACTGATCTATACGTTGAATTACTTTGAGGGCGGTCAAAATATTTCACTCAAGAGTATCACGTACTCTTCAATGACGTCTTCGAAGCCCAGGTCCTCATCTTCCCATCGATCATTGAGGGATTCGAAGATAAGTTTACAATACACCGTGATCATCTTTCCCTGTTGAATTTAAAGGCCGACTCACACCTTTGCGCTTTTAGCCTGCGTCTGCCCAGCGTTTTCATTCTTTTCTTTTTTTTTAATTAAAAACGCCCGACAGGCGCACAGTACATGTATCCTCTGACCAGAGCATATAGACTGGCATTGGGCTTGCGCTAAAGCATCGGATGACGAACGTCAGTCTACCGTATGACCTGCCTCTCTTAGCGTCCAGTGGGCGTTAAAAAAACGCAGGGCCGCCGCAGGCTAAAAAGGAGCGTACGCCGAACATCAGTCCACCGCATGACCTGCGTCTTTGTGCATCCAAAAAACGCTGGGCCGACGCAGGGTAAAACGAAAAGGTCAAATATACATAGTGTATCAATATAATTGTATTTGAAATATCTTTCAATAAAGTAATTCGGCTATCATAACAAGATTTTTATAGTTATAGTTAATCCATGATCACATGGTGACTATTATAATAACTATCATAACATCATCTTAAATTCATGACTTAGTGAATTTTCTGGGAAAGGAAGCAATCGTCGTTTTCGCTCACTTTGGCGTGAGGCAATTTTCATACCCTGGACATTAACATGCAGTGTTCGGCCATTTGTGATTCACAATTAATTTTGTTGGTGGCAGTTCTTAGATTAGGCTATCAAGCATCCAGAAACGTGAAAATCTTACAAATATTTTGAATCTAAATTTTTGATAAACTCCGGAGTGCCGTTAATCAGCTGATTTATCTATCTTTTCAATAACAATTGATGGAGTAAATCATCCTTAGAATAATAATTTTCCTATCATATTTGTTATATATTTTAAAAAATATTTGTATATGACCAATAATTGTCACTGATGAAAACCGTATCTAGATTTTTAGATGTAGAAATTGGTCTCGGAGATTTTTTCCCCTTTTCCTTTTGATAAATATTTATCTACACTGCTCTGCTGCCTTCCTAATTTTTTGGTATTAAGTATCTTTTACATTTTATTGTTAAATTATCATTATGCAAATTTTTGGTAGATATCGTCTGTGTCGATTTTTAAATTACCAAATAGATAAAACCAGCAAAAATAATAATAATGATGATGATGATGATGGTCTCTTGTATAGCGCCGGTCTCCGCCTCAGTCAATGTCCTAATCAGTGCTATGGTTTATCTTTCAGTCCAAGAACTCCCAGCGGTGGTATGATGTGGTTATTCTTGGGACGACAAGGGAGTGGGGAAAAGATAGGTCTTTAGGTAGGACTTTTTAGGATAGGTCTTTAGGTAGGCTATTCCACAGTCTTGTCCCAGAGATTCCGACAACAATGCTTGGTCTGCTGATCGGAGACTGCGGGTTGGCATGTGCTGTGAAAGAAGCTCTGATATGTAGTACTAATAATAAAAATAATAATGATAATATTGATGATAATGAGTAATTTCTTTTTGCGCTACAGTCTCGTAAATCATTTATGCACATTTGTTTTTATAGAATATTGAAAAGTGATAAAAATGGGTCACGTTTTACTTTTTTCAAATGGATTTTGCTCCAGAAAGTAATCGAGCAGTTGAAAACATCCTTTGGGTCTGCAAACATTCGAAAACATTTTAAAAGGGTACTTGTATCTTTTAGCTAAACGAAGACGGCGAAGGAGTAATCACGTAACATCGTTTTCACACACTCACTCAAATTGAAACGTCCTCCGACAGATGGAAATTGTCCTCTTTTTTTATTGGAATTGTGTGAGCAATTCCCGCTTTAGTGTTTCTCGTTTATAATCCCTGCACCCCTCTGTCCTTCTTATCTGTTTATCTACTTCTTATTCGTGTCTATGTAAGGCCCTGGTCGCATAGAGGCCCGGAAGCAACACGATTCACCCCGACTCGTTGTTCTGAGGCAGTTAACTGTGAATTAACAAAGAATCGGGGTGAATCGTGTTGCTTCCGGGGTCCTTTGTGACCGGGGCTTCTTGCTCAACATGTCTCTTTTAAAAGAAGCTGTATGTCTTTTTTATAATATGAACCAACAGTATTCCAAAACTTCTGAATAGTAATGTTAGAGTTTTTCAGACGTCTATTTCATACTCTCTCTGCTGTTTGTCTTGCCAAGCTGTAAAAAAAAAATAGAAATACTGAATTATCTATATTTACTCTTTGAATAATGTAAAAAGCATAAAAGTTTACTGAAGTGCTTATTTGCGGTGTCGAGATTTATTCCTGGTTAATGTACTTGGAAACTCGGCCAATCAAAGAATGTTTCCACATTAAATTCTGGTAATTCTCTCTATCTCTCCCCTCTCTCTCTCTCTCTCTCTCCCCTCTCTCTCTCTCTCTCTCTCTCT
>BQKZ01003699.1:36058-54669 GCA_036244855.1 Temnopleurus reevesii
CTGTGTTCTATTCGCAGAAATGGTCATGAGGGGGCTGGTTTTATTCGCAAAATCGCACATACACGCGATTCCCCATAGACATATATTAATACACTAAATCTCCATAGGGGGAAGTTTGATCTGGGTCTGAATGTCAACAACTATGCGAAAATGTATTGTATTGTACCATCAGAATTACAGTGTGGATAGAGGAACCTATTGTCAGATAAACTTATAAACAGAATACACAGGAAGTTCACTGGTAAAAAATCAATAACCACAAGGGTCTGTCTATTGTTCTGTGTCCAAGCTAGTCTTGGCAACATGACCAGTTTCCTTTACCCTAAATGAGTGTAACCACCACAAGGTTCCCTGGCTAACACACAAAAAGTTGCCGACCGCACAGATCCTCATCACCTACGAAGATCGAGATATCAAGAATTGAACGGATTACGAAAAGATTGTCCGATTTTGCTCAAGTTTTCAATTTTTACATCTGTTTTTCATCACTCAATAAAAACAAGATAATTCAAGGGGTGGGTTCCCCTTTCACAAAATCCCAGGGACCATTATACTTCCATGGACAATAATATTATCTTCTCTACAAACATTATCAAATGATGCACTCTTCAATCAGCAAAGTACAACTCGATGAGCATTCTCAAGGGGACAAAAGAACGATCACCGCCTTGCAAAAAAAGAGAGGGCACCTGGGAAATAACTGAAACGAAGAGCTGTCTTGGCTCTCTAAATTCTATCGAAAATCGTAAATTATGAGATAATTACGTCATACGGGAGAGAGAATATGAATATTGTTCTTTCATGCAGTGCGTTTATTCAAGACGGTTCATCATGACAAAAAAAGGAAGAAACAAAACCAAAATGACAGGATGCCACTATTCTCCAGCGCCTTTATCTTCTCCTGTGTGTTTTTCTCATCTGGGTGACTTCAATTTGAAGAATTTGTCATGGAAACCAGCCGAGTAAATTGTGTTGAGGGGAAAAGCAAATGTTAGGACAGAGATGTCAAGATGAGAGGAGAGATGCAAGGATGAGTGAGGAGAGAAGAGATAGGGATGTGCAGAAGAGGATGGAGACCTGGGAGGGATAGAGGATGAAAGAGGAAGGGTCCCCGATCGCACTTGAGGGCAAGGGAGGGTTAGCAAGAAGTGACAAATTCACCTGCATATTTGGTTATCACGGTTTTGGAAACCAGCCCTGGACTTCTACTTCTACTTCTACTTCTAGGTCGATACTCATTGAACGTCTGTTCAGCAACTTAATGAGGAGTACTTCTATAGGGTGGTGCTTTAATAAGGAAATGTGTTTAGTGCTCAATTACAAATCCCTTAAATAGGTAACCTAGTTTTCATTGAAAGTTTCGTCTTTTTAGGGGGGGGGGGCTTGGATTTCAAAGCTCTTCTTTTCTAAATTTCCTTTGTATACTGCCTTGGACAAAGGGGTGCAAACATACTACAGGCACTGCTATTCCTTATATCGTCCTATTCTCCTATTCCCCTTTTTTTTTAACTCATTTATTGATTGCTTAATTCTCTGTAATCTTCATGCAAGTTGAATGAATGCAATACATAAATCAAATTTAATTTGATTCAATACAAAAGCGGGGAAAAGATAACTGTAAATGCATTAAAAACAGTGGTTTGTATACCTCCATAGCGAGGTCTAGCATAATCACAGACTAAAGAGTGTTGCTAGAAAGATCAATTGCAAGGTGCAGTTGATAACGTACACACAAATCAAAGTCGTTGTTTCATAAACCAATTTTCGTTGATTTGCAAGTGATTGCAAGTTTCTAGCAACACCCCAAGCCATTTAATTTACCCCAAGATCACTGGAGAGTTGAAGCAAAGTTCTTAACGGAAACAACTCTGACTTGAGTTAAGTTAAACCCGTTATCACAATACAGTCCAATATCATGAAAAAAACATTTCCATCTAACATATCATATACATAACTCTTCTATAAGAAAGGCAAAATGATACAATCACTATAATTTCTCAAGAGTTTTATTCTACAGAACACAATAATGTGGTTCCATCAAACATTTTCATTTGGACCAGCATATTCATATAAAAATTTGACAATACTGAAGAAATGCAACTTACCTCAAATAGCTGAACTTTCATGTAATCAAAACATCTTCACAAAAACCGTACATATACATGGTATAATGAAGTAAATTTGAAGGAAAAAAATGAAAATAAGGAAAACTCAACACGCAGGAGCTCATAAATCTGTTTGACTTACACTTATAAGAGGTGTGAAATTGCAATGACTCTGACTGCATTTTGTTTTGCAATGCTTTCATGATCCATGTTGGAATTGATAACTGAGAGAATGTCACGCGGGGACTCTTGACTAAATTTTCGTTAACACCACCACATAGCGTGTTTTACTTTAAAAATTATTCGTCTAAACATGAGATAGACCCTTATGACCTGGCGCGTATCAACAGATCAAAAGATAAAATGGAGGAACAGAAAAATACATGCAAACATATGGCAGAGTGTAAGATTGTACTACACATCCCCTCCACATGTTAAAATGTTGCCAGAAATGTAAGTATCATGATTTAAATATAATTTGTAATTGTGAATGTCTAGCAATATTCCCCTGCATGTTCTCCGTAAGTTAATATTTCAGGAATATCTTAAAATAACATAAATTTGAAATTCGGTTAAGTGAGGTTTTGAAATATCACAGTTTGCTTTNCAAAGCTCTTCTTTTCTAAATTTCCTTTGTATACTGCCTTGGACAAAGGGGTGCAAACATACTACAGGCACTGCTATTCCTTATATCGTCCTATTCTCCTATTCCCCTTTTTTTTTAACTCATTTATTGATTGCTTAATTCTCTGTAATCTTCATGCAAGTTGAATGAATGCAATACATAAATCAAATTTAATTTGATTCAATACAAAAGCGGGGAAAAGATAACTGTAAATGCATTAAAAACAGTGGTTTGTATACCTCCATAGCGAGGTCTAGCATAATCACAGACTAAAGAGTGTTGCTAGAAAGATCAATTGCAAGGTGCAGTTGATAACGTACACACAAATCAAAGTCGTTGTTTCATAAACCAATTTTCGTTGATTTGCAAGTGATTGCAAGTTTCTAGCAACACCCCAAGCCATTTAATTTACCCCAAAATCACTGGAAAGTTAAAGCAAAGTTCTTAACGGAAACAACTTTGACTTGAGGTTAAGTTAAACCCATTATCACAATACAGTCCAATATCATGAAAAAAACATTTCCATCTAACATATCATATACATAACTCTTCTATAAGAAAGGCAAAATGATACAATCACTATAATTTCTCAAGAGTTTTATTCTACAGAACACAATAATGTGGTTCCATCAAACATTTTCATTTGGACCAGCATATTCATATAAAAATTTGACAATACTGAAGAAATGCAACTTACCTCAAATAGCTGAACTTAAATAGCTGAACTTTTATGTAATCAAAACATCTTCACAAAAACCGTACATATACATGGTATAATGAAGTAAATTTGAAGGAAAAAAATGAAAATAAGGAAAACTCAACACGCAGGAGCTCATAAATCTGTTTGACTTACACTTATAAGAGGTGTGAAATTGCAATGACTCTGACTGCATTTTGTTTTGCAATGCTTTCATGATCCATGTTGGAATTGATAACTGAGAGAATGTCACGCGGGGACTCTTGACTAAATTTTCGTTAACACCACCACATAGCGTGTTTTACTTTAAAAATTATTCGTCTAAACATGAGATAGACCCTTATGACCTGGCGCGTATCAACAGATCAAAAGATAAAATGGAGGAACAGAAAAATACATGCAAACATATGGCAGAGTGTAAGATTGTACTGCACATCCTCTCCACATTTTAAAATGTTGCCAGAATTGTAAGTATCATGATTTAAATATAATTTGTAATTGTGAATGTCTAGCAATATTCCCCTGCATGTTCTCCGTAAGTTAATATTTCAGGAATATCTTAAAATAACATAAATTTGAAATTCGGTTAAGTGAGGTTTTGAAATATCACAGTTTGCTTTATCCAATACTGGATCCTAAGTCACTAGATTCGTAATACAAGAGAGGAAATTTAAAAATTTGGTATGGGATCACTCCAAATAATATCTCATATATGTTCTGCATGTACTTGGTAATATAAAACACTACATTTTTAATTAAAAACAAACTCATATCGTGGCAATAAAATTGAAAACTAATTAAAAAGATCTTTCAATAAAACAAAATAAAAAGCATTGCATTTATTTACTTCTTTTAATTATATTATATGGCATATCGCGTTTTAATTCACAAATATCCAATCATTTTTTTTCCTGAATGAGAAATAAATAACATACAACAAGCAAAATACAATGATGTAAAGAACATTAACTTTAAAAATGTCACGTGGGTGGAAAACATCCAATAAATATTTCAATATAAAAGTATTCCGCCAGCAGAATTTTCATGTCACTAAATGAAAACAATGACAAATGCATTTCATGAAAAAACAACAACCAATACGGTTTCTACATCTGATCCATTTTTCTTTTCCAAGATATTACACATCATGCAATCCAGATAAAATATCAGCCAAATGGGTTTACAATACAATTAGAAATAAAAGATCAGGTAACATTTTCTGACAAAAAAGTTTTAGTTGTAACAATGTTGATGAAATATAAAAGCTTACAGTTGATGATATTTCAACATTGTTTCGACCCCCAAAACATTTTGTTACTACTTATATGGATATAGGCAAAATAATAAAAGGTGCTGTTTTTAAAGCCAGGGGGCCATTTCATAAAAAATTAGTCAGTGCAACAAGAGCGGATTTTCCGACAGTTGCTATAATAACAGTCAACGACAGTGGTTTTAAGCCAATCAGAATCAAGGATTTCACTGGATTTGTCTCCGCTGACTAATTTTGTTGCTGACAAAGTTTCAAGAAATGGCCTCCCGAATTGTTTTATCTTCCAGATATCATGCATTTTATAGTTTTTTTTCTAAATTTGGGAATAAGAAACCTTTCTCCACAAAAAGGTGAATTTTTTGTATTAATGTTTATGTTTGTTAATTCAGATTACACTGTGATGAAATAAAATAAGTATACATTCTAGATTTTAGTAGTTTAACATGAATCAACAGTATACAAAGACATACATGTATCATAACTTCTATAGGCAAATGACAGATATAGCAGAATATTACACCTGCTCAAAATTACATCCAGAAAATTTAGACATTGGTTCACTTCCACTTGAAACCAACATTTGATAAATTTCTTTAGTAATGAATATAAACTGAGACAATATCTTCAATGAGGAGGCAGAAAAATTGAGCATTAAAGACTGATGGAGTTTCAATTACAAATGGATTTATCCAGAGTTACTTTGGAGAATGTCAGCAACAAATGGCAATTAAAATAATCAACGGGAGATCAAATTATCCCAGCGTACAGCACAGCATTAAAGTAGTTTTAGAAGGAAACCATCTGCTGAAATTCTTTATTATAAAAATTTTTTTAATTGGTTTCACTTCATGTTCCTTTATTACAAAAATATGAAGAATTTTATGACAGATTTTAAAACAGATGTGTACAGTGGTCCACCTAAAAGCTACAAGGTTCTTCTTGATCACAGACATTCAAAGGGATGTTCGAAAAATTTTCCAATGAACTTCTTGACCTACGATTAAAAAACAGAGCTTTGATTTCTATCCCTGCACAAGATATCTTTTTAAATGTATATTTCTACTTTATTCTTATACAATTTTTTTTCATATTCCACATATATTCTTTCAAAAATGTAAAAAATTGCAAATCAGAATAGGAATAACCAAACAGCTGACACAAGAAATCTGATTTGATCACAGGCCGAGAAATGCATTAAAACGAAATAATTTTCAATTACTTGATTCATTTGTTTTAACAATTTTAGAATTTATTTCTAATTTTGAATGCTTGAATCATTCAGCACTGCTGGAGTCTTTGATAAGCTGCTATAAACCTTTCGGCTTTGGTGAACTACACTGATCAACAGGTATTAATCACAACATACATTTAAAAATCGAAATTAAAAATTGAAGTTTTGAAAATACTTTAAAAAGGCTTGCCTTGTGAGTTCATTTAATAATTTAAATTCATTGTTTATGATACCGAAATTTCTAGTTTCTTCAGGGAGACATCATTTCTTGCCCTTCTTTTCTTTGCTGGTTGGCAAGCCGGCTTCCAAGATGGCTGACATGAGGATCTTATCTTGAAGAGCAAACTCCACCTCTTTCTCGTTCATCTTTAGGCACATCTAAGAAAAAAATAGAGAAAAAATAAAATTAAAGATTATTATTCTTAGGGAATGTTGCTAGAAAGTTGCAATTGAGCGCAACTGCAAATCAGTTGCACATCGAAACACACATTTTTATTCATGCAGTCTGCTCCTTTGACAAAAGGTGCATAAAGCAGAGCACATAGCAAATACATCAGCCATAATGTAAAGCAGTGCATTCAAATCTTGCATGCCTTCCCTTGAGGTTCACTGGATCAATATTTCTAAAATTTCATTTTACAGATGCAAATCTTTCAATTTTACTGAAGACCATCTAATAGAAAACGAAGCTTGAATGGCTAATGTTCTATTGAGTAATGTATTCTTCCCACTTTAACAGAAAATTTTTAAGGATCCGTTTTACCAACAACAACAATCGACCCAAACCATCGGGTTGTTATAATTTTTAGAGGGGATTTGGGCTGAAATGAGGGCTAAATTACCTTTCATCCACATGTTTTCCTACGCTGAAAGATGTTAAATATCCCTTGTTATGAAACATCAATAAAGCAAAAAAATGCAATTTTTGAAGAGCAGGGCAGTGTTTCACCGAATCATTCCTAAAGTTATGAACGACTGGATGATGTTAACAAGTGTGATAGGCATAGCATTATTGATCATTCAACACAAAAAAATGGTTACCAGTCATGTGTAAAGTTGTCCTTAAAGTCTTTTGTAACTTGGTGAAACACCGCCCTGGGTTGTGTTTCTTAAAGCTGTGCGTAGATCTACGCACGACTGTAAAATTGACTGGTGATACTTTCTCGCACTGGAGGATAACTCCTGGCGCTGAATCGCACCAAAGAAAGGATCACCAGACATCCATACAGTCGTGCCTAGATATGCAAACTGGGCGGTGTTTCATCAAGTTACGAAAGACTCTATGAACGACTTAACGCATGACTGGTATCCATTCTTGTATTGAAAGATCAAGAAATTTTTGTGTATTAGACTCGTTAACATACATCAGTCTTTCTTAAAGTTATGTGCAACTTTAAGAACGATTTGGTGAAACACCACCCTGGGCAGTGTTTCATTAAGATACGAAAGACTTTAGAAACGACTTTAAGCAAGACTGGTATCAGTTCTTGTGCTGTATGTTGGAGAATCTTATGCATATTACACTCATTAATGTACTCCAGTCTTTCTTAAAGTCGTTTGTAACTTTAAGAACGATTTGATGAAACGCCGCCAGGATTTATAAAACACAACCCAGGTCTGCACTCTTTACGAAATGGAACGACATCCTACCTTTGTCTGTCTTGCATCCTTAGCCTTCTTGAGGATTAAGACTCCTCTCGTCTCGATCAGCTGACATAGCGACAGGAACTCTGATTGGTCAACGGGTGTCACCTGACGACTGGTGCAAATCTTGCGGTATGTGTCATGCACCTACAGAAAAAACACGGGGAAATTTATTTTAAACGAATAGAAAAACTTGAGCATATTTGCATTGATGGATTTATATGTACAAAACTGATTTAGTCTTAGCAGCCACCTGTCTATAGCCACGAAAATAAATTAAAGGCAGACAATCTAAATAAAGTTAAGCTGATTCAGCCCATGCAATGTTAAGTATTCTAAACCTTTGGCAAAAACTGGAATCACCTGAATCTTCTCAGTTCATTGGTCCTGTATATTTCAAGATACCGGTAGAAGCGATTTAAACTGATAATATATCAGGGACCGGCCGGTTGTTAATGTTTCATTCGCAACAATGTGCGGATAAACCTCTGCAGGAGCTTCCGCAACTACAATATTTTCGCCCACACATTTTTTAATGCTGATCTATTTCCATTCTTGTTTAGATAGTAAATGTTCATCTTATTCTGTCACACTATCAGATATTCTTGCATAAATTGGGACCGGTATTGCGATGAATCGCCATTGTCAAATAATGTGCTTAATCTGTACTTGAAATATGAAACTTGTGGCGATATAAACTGACCTTTCCAAGAGTGACCTCCCTGGCCTTGCCTTCCTTGACCATGAGGAGCACCGTGCAGATGACCAGCTTCTGCTGCATCGGGAAACTTTGACCTTTGCCCCCTGTAGAGGTCATGACTCCTGACCCATAGACCTCATTGATGACGTTGGAGACTTGGAGGAGGGAGACCTTCCTGGGGAGCTTGGTGGGAGACCCTTTCCTGGGGGACTTCCTGGGAGATGATTTGGTGGGTGATTGGAGTGCCTTCCTCGGCGAACCTGGGATATAGTCGGATGAGAGAGATATGTCACTTAATGCAGAGTGTTGAAAATTAGCAGTGGTGTAGTGGTTCCGACTCTCGTCTTTCAACCCGAGGGTTGTAGGTTAGAATCTCACCCATGGCGTTAATTTCCTTCAGCAAGAAATTCATTCACTTGGTGCTGCTGCACTCAACCCAGGTGAGGTGAATGGGTACCTGGCAGGAAAATTTATTCGTTGAAATGCCAAGTAGGCGGGTGTACCTCGGGGAATATCTCGGGTAATAGTAATGCAAAGCGCCTTAAGCATTCAGCAGAGTGAATACAAGCGCTATAAAAATTGCATCTATCATTATAATAGATCTTCACAGGCCCCAGAATTAAAATTTAGCTTTCTTTTGCAACAGACTGCACAATTTAAACTTTTTAATTGGAGATAATTCTTACCTGTCGAAGGTTTCAAGACTGATTGTTTCCTGACATCTGCTTGAACAATTTCAACCGCTCTCCTAACAAAAAAAAAAGAAAAAAGAAAACCCGCAAATGTGATTAATTCTCACATTTATTCTTATTCAGTCATTGTGTATCACATTTTGAATCATTGTGCTTGTACTTTGGCTTTTGGTAACCCTAGACCAATGAAGGACATGTGGAGAAAGATATTGGGAAGGCTGGTTTGGGGAGCGAGGCTTCCCAAAACATGGCAAGATTGCATAATTGCTGCAAGAGCGAGGCAAATATGGCTACCATCTGGTACATGGATTATAACCCAGAAAACCATAAATAAAAAGAACAAAATAATACAAAGCATGAATGAATATATGTTGCTGAAAAAGTGGTTGATCATTTCATGTAAAGGTCCAATGATACTCATTCAAGATAAGCCCCAGACATTTACATCATTATTTTTGGCAGTTCTGTATTCCATTCTGTCTGTTACACTATGACAATAATGCAAGTAGAAAAATAAAATATAGACAAGCAAGGAGTTCACATTGATTAACATTTCTCTATACTAATGCATTGATAAATCCCACTGCACATCTTCATAATAGGAATTTTGTCAAATAAACTGTTTGATATTTTTTCTAAAAACTCATATGAATATTAAACATATTTCAGTCAGCTTCATGCCAGATAAAAGGGACAAATTTTCAATCTAAATAGACAATCTAAAGACTGCTCCACTGCTCCAACTGCTATTATGACTCTGAGCGTATTTGGTGCTCTTCTGATAATGAAGTTTGCATCATGCTATTTTTATTACTAATCTAAGTACTCTGAACCTAAAGCAAAGATTGTGTATGTATTCAAATGATTCTAAGAGATACAATTACACTCTCTGTGCGGAGGGCTTAAGACATCGACTTCATCACAAATTGATTCATGTAGTTCCACATACCTGCAAACATCGAGGGCTTTCCTGACGTCGCCTGCAACAGCAGCTACCTTCCTTGCACACAGCTGGACAGCCATAGGATCAACCACAGCAGCCCCATCCACAGTACTCTGAAAATGGAGAATTTGATAAAGATAATTGTTGATATTTCCAAATAGGATTATGAAACATTCCTATATACTGGATGACACAATCATATCTATATCTTATCACAATCATATTTGAAAGATCATACAGTGTATGCCTTTAATAGCGAAATAAATTATGGAAAAATAATCTGGCTCTGGCATTATAACTGAATAACAGTTTCATGAATATGATGTTCCTATATTACATCTGAATTTGATACACGATCCAATTGGTCTAATCTAACATTGAAGAATTGTATTTGATTTTCACCAATCATGTAACTCTGATGAGGCTAAAAGGATAATTTAGCAAATATTTGTAAATGGGCATAATTTCTCAGTTAGGATGTTCTTTATCAAGCAAAAAAAAATCAATCAAGAAATTGTGAAATCAAGAGATACGACTTGATATCGTCTTTTATGAGAAGCTAAAATTCCACATTACAACTCATGGCGTATTGTGCGAAAGTAAGGTTGGGCTGAATAAAAGTTTGTTTACCTCTTTGAGTCTGTCCTGTAGAATAGTTGAGATTTGTGTTCTGGTGTAGGGAGCAAAGTGAAGGAGTTCTGGTCTACATTTGGGTCTGGATTGTAGTCTAGGTAGAATTCTGTCCGTTAGATCCAATGAGTTGGCAACACCTGATGAAACATTGAACAGAGAAGTTCATAATCAAATGGTTAAGTCAGAGAGAAAATAACAATTTTCGCCACGATCAATGTGCATCAGTGTTACCAATTCATATGTCAAAAGGCCATAAACCACCATTTTTGAAGACCACTTCAAAATGTAGTCAAATTTGATGCACGCTCATTTGAGGAATACATTATGACAAAGTATTTGTTCACATGACATCAAATAATCATATTTCAATAGAAGGAATGTGGATAACATGCATTGGTGGTTGCTAGGTTTGGCAAGCTACAATGTTTGTCCAACCTAGCAATGTTAATATATTCAAGAAGTATTCTGACTATTGTACTCTCATTATATATTGTGGATAAATACATAATTGGTCTTGAGGAAATCATGAATAAAGTTGTCTAAATTACAAATATGGTCTTTTAACACATTATTCCTGGTATAGAAAATGACAATTACCCTACCTCAGATGATGAGTATAATTTTTTTTGAAGGGGGAAGGGGAATTAAAGACCTGTCATGACTCATGCTCCTTTAACAAGGACTCCAAATCAAAGTAATCGAGATCCTCCAAATTAAAAGTAAAATAATCACCCATCCTACAATGTGAAATCATGGCAAATTCTCAAAGAATCAAATTATGTCTTACCGACAAGAACCAATCTTGATTTTGGTAGACTAGGCCATTCAAACATTGTGTATAGAACCTCCTGTCCTTTGGAGTCTAGGTGGTCAATCTCGTCTAGCACTAGCAACCTGTTATAGAGGAATATAGATCAAGGAAATAAAATCAAGTCAAGAAAGGGCAATATTTTCCCTGGTAATATATTTGTACATGGACATCTGTTTTAGCTAGTTACATGACTCCATACATCCTGATCGTTACCATGATAACCATCTACCTTCCATCCACGATATCACTTCATCCAGGTCAGCCCCCCATCAAGCTATGACACATTTCATTCTCTGGACCCCCTCTCATGCATGCACGTGGTCATTCCATATTATATAACCATGTATATTTGGACCCAGCAGAAGCGAGTCAAATACAAGTATTATTCCTTGGATATATTGAATACATAAAACCCGGTACATTCAATTTTTCTATTAAGATAATGTAAATAATATTTCGTCCATGCACAATCTTATTAAGAGCAATCCATCGTGAACATTTGTTCAAATCATTTTTATCATTTTCAACATCAAATAACAATGAATTGAATGGTTGAATAGGGCAAGAATTATTTCAATCAAAGAACAAACTGGTGAAATGAATGCATAAGAGGACCTTCATCAAGTGATATTTGATAATGAACATGACCATTACGAAGACAATAACAAATGTGGTGATAATTTAAAACATGGGGAGTTTATCATTTACTTCTTGTGATGACAAATTAATACTTCTGTTTTAAATAGGACTCATATCCATTCACTGAAATTTAATAGTCCAGCATGAAATTTATTTTGGCACAATTACAGATCAGACTGTATCCTCAGTTCATATACGTAAATATGACATTTGTGACTCCAATATAGATGCAATTTGTTCAGCAGACAATCTTCAAATGTATTTCATAAGAATAGATGTGCTATTCAAAAGCCCTTGTCTGATGAATATAATTCCTCAATAATCTGTGAAAACACTGAATCAAGGTAAATATTACTTACACTGTGGGTCCGCTTGATGTGAATGCTTTCTGAAGAGCCTTGGCAGCCAACTTGGCTGACATCTTTTCTGTCGAGGCACCCTGCTTGACCTCTTTCAAGACTGTGTTATATATTCCTTGGCTCTGCCGCACCAGCATGCAGTTCACAAATATGTGCTGAGTGTTCTTGGTCGAAGACTGAAATTTAAAAAGTAATAATTATGAAAACATTTTTCACAGTCAAAAGGACAAGTCTTTTTGTGTATGAGAACACGTTGGACCAGTTCTATCTAATGCAAGACTGAGTTATATATTCCTTGGTTCTGTGGCACCAACATGCAGTTCACAAATATGTGCTGGGTGTTCTTAGTTGAAGAATACATTTTTTAAATATCATTCCAAAACAATCGTCACAATAAAAAAGACAAGCCCCTTACATGTACGGACACGTTGGGCCAGTTCTAAATTCAAGGGCTCCCGCATAGCGGTGGCCTGGGTGCCACTGGTCACTTAAAATCCTGCTAGACCACCTGAAAATTTAGAATGAGCCCAATCGGCTGGCCCGGCTGACCACTGGAAAACCATCAAACATACGATTGAGATGAATTTTAAGCACAGTATTATGACCATCTGAAAATCAATTTGGCCACCTCAAAATGGAAATATTTGAGCTCAGGTGGCAAGACCCGCCCTAGAAAAAAAGTAAAAGTTAAGCCCGGAAATCAGACAGCAAGTGCAGAGTCAGTCGGTCAGATTAGAAAACAGGAATTACTCATTTATTTTTCTTGGGAACATATTTCATGTAGGAAATATGACTTGAAATGGAGTAAAAAAAAACTCTATAAAACGTCAAAAAATGTCATTTCAGGTTTCATTTCACATATTAGTATCCTTGTAATGAAAATAACTTTTCAGGTGATATGTTTCCTATAACTTTGGTGTGATTTGTTTAATTTGAGTGAAAAGCAAAAGAAAGAAGAAAAAAATGAAGAAAATAAGTTCAGGAGAGATCCTTACCAGAGGGTCGGTAGGTCGGTTTAGGGACTACAAACAATTGGGGGGGGGACCTGAGAGAGATCGGGCTGCAATACCTTTTGTTCTTGTAAGATCTGTTTGAGGCAAGCCGTCTTCCCCGTTCCTGGAGCTCCCGAGATGTAGAGACTTCCAGGCTTCCTAGCTTGGAGATGGTTCTTCAGGAATGACTGGATTGTCTGTGTCTCCTGCTCTCGACAGAGAAGTCTCTCTGGGAGTGAGGTGTGAAGGGCTTTCTTGGCTGAGCTGTAGCACTCATCTAAATTGTAAAAAATATTGAAAAATAAACATTTTTTTTTGCTTTGATTTGCATTTGTAATGCTGTAAAAGCCAATATTTTAGCGAATTCATTGAATTTCAGACCTTTTCACACAACGGTGATTTGTGATTTTCAGGTTTTTTAAAAGATTATTGTAAACAAGTCTATGAGCATTCTAATGAGTGATAATTTTAGCGAATTCATGGTCGCCAAAATAGCGAAGAGAGAGAAGGTGACATTTGGTATTCAGAGAAAAGGATGCTTTCTGACTCATTCCTCCTATCACATGTGCATAGGTCTCAGAATCTGAACACATGCAGTGCCCTCATTTTTTCTCAAAAAAATCTTTTAGAATATTCCTGACAAGTAATCTATTCATTCTCAAGCATTTAGCATATAGTTTATTCCCATCTGTTAGTGCTAATTCGTCATCAAGCGAGTTTGAGGTACAAGTATTCAAATTTCCGCATGCCCCTACATTTCTTTAACTGAATAGGCATCGGTGTTCAGATATTATAAATAACTGGTAATAGGTAAATATTATTGTTTCTGTTGCAAAATCATTATAATTTGTTTAAATTGTAAAGATGTTATTGAAATGGAAAGATAAATAAATCAATCAATTCTTACCATCTTGTCTTGAGACGCTGAGTTTTCTGGCGGGTGTCACGAAGGATGATGGTCTTTTTGAAGGAGATTTGACAGGAGAAGAAACGTTGTCGTCTAGGATCGCTCTCTTCACCTTTGTGGGACTACACAGCTCGGGTTGCTGGTTCTCATCATTGTAATGCTCTGAAAGTACAAGAAGAAATCAAGATATCACAAGATTATTGCTGGATGGTTTAACTCATGGATGAATACAGAGTTTGATTGCTTCACTGTAATTGCAGTTCAATGAGTGATCTTTCTTGATATTTCAAAGAAATTTATCTTACTTTGAGTATGGTAACTTTTCCAATAAGAATCGTGCTAGCAAATGAGATTGTTCTCATAAATTTAGACAAAGTGTGTCTTATAAGATGCCATGGCTTTGTGTTATGCGCTATATAAAAACTTAATATTATTATTATCATTAAAATTCTCCACTTTAGTTGCAGACCCTTTTAATACACTCCTGTGACAATCTGCATTTACTTTGAATTTACTTAACCACACACCTGAAAATGCACTCGTCGATCACAGACTTCATATTTTTCCATGAAAACTTTCCACGATTTTGTGTGAGGTAAGAGCATTATGAATGAAGATGATCTAGAAATATCTATAAATTAAAACTATCAAAATATTCATAACTTTAGGTCCTTATATTTTCACAATTGTATCTCAAATGGTACACAGAATGCTTACAACTCGACCTGTTGCAGTTACAAAAAAATACCTCAGCCTATAGGGGGTGTTTTTCAAAATTTGCAATTGATCGCAAGTTGCAGTTGATCGGAATGTGCTAATGAAAATAATTGTTTCATGCACGTCTTGTTGGAAGTACATCCTGCACGAATGAAAATAACTGTTATGATTTGCAAATGATTTTCATTTGATTTGCAATCAATTACAATTTTTAAACACCCCCTTGGAGATTTAAAATAGAAACAGACATATAAAACAAATCAAATAATGATGTTCTACAAACCTGTGTGGGACCTTTTCTTGGGAGACTTGGCAGGAGATTTAATGTTTCGCACAACCTCACTCGAGGATACCACTGAAAATTGGAGAAAAATGTCAGAAAAGGCTTACTAAAAATCTACCAATCTTTTGTTTTTGTATTAATAACAGTCACAGAATATAATATTTAGAAATATGGTCTCCTTATATTTCACACACAATTCTCCCTATCGCATATAGCCGATATCATCCGATATCACCTTGTGATATCGATATCACGCACTTTGGCTTTGGCACGCTCACTCCCGGGATCCATCTTGATTTCACTGTTAGTCCAGCCGCCATCTGGATATACTTTGCAGAAAGTGTCTATAGTAGATTTTTCAACGGATTTGGATGGAAAATACATTCAGTTTGAAGAATCCGATTGCTGACACGCTGTCAGCATTGAGCATTTTAAGATATGTGACGTCATTCAAAATGGCCACCAAGCGATGGCCAATTTTTCTTGTATGCACTAAAACCCTTTAAAAAACAAGATTTCGTTTCTTTTAAANTTAATGTTTCGCACAACCTCACTCGAGGATACCACTGAAAATTGGAGAAAAATGTCAGAAAAGGCTTACTAAAAATCTACCAATCTTTTGTTTTTAGTACCAATAACAGTCATAGAATATAATATTTAGAATTAGAAATATGATCTCCTTATATTTCTTGACAAGAACATACAATTACATGTACAAATAAATATGAAATGCAAACTGAAAATCGATCAAAATATTGATGCAAAACAGAAAATTTGCTGACCTTTTGTACCTGTAAAAATATATTAATGGAAAAATTGAACAAACAAGTCCTGTTCGGACATTCCTCAGCTTCCCACAACCTTGTAAGTATGATTTTCTGTTGAAATATGCTCAAAATTCATTAAGGAAAAATATTCTGACCATCATTGCTTAAAAAAAAGGCAACCAAATGCATTCTATTTGCGGGGCCTTGGGATTAAGCACATCTTTTTCTTGGTAAGATAACACCGTCTAGTCTGTCTGCTAGTGATGTAAATCTTTATTCGATATTCTCAGATTTAGATTTCATTGCAACAAAAGACATGACTCCCTAGCGCAGCTGAATTCTAGCGCAGTTGAATATATTTAGTATAGTAATTGCGCTATATAAATCCATGTATACTATTATTATGTGCTTTTTCACATTTTATATAACCTAAAATGAATTTTTTCGCTTTTCACTCCCTTATATTAGTGAGGTGTAATACGGAATGTGTTGCCCCTAAAAAAATTACAAGACCTTTCCCGACCAATATTACTTTTGAAAATAAATAAAAAAGGGGCAAACAAATTTTATTCGGGGGGCCTTAGTCATACTCACATCTTTTTCTTGGCAAGATGACCCCATCCAGTTTGTCTGCTAGTGACGTAAACTTTGCTTCCTTGTCCTCAGAATTGGATTTTATTGCAACGGAAGATAGACTCTTACTTCTCACATGGTTTTTCATGGGTTTTTGCTCTCCGAGAAGATCCACCCTGCTTGGTATTTGGGTCTTCCTAGCTGGGAACGCCAGAGTTGACTGGCGCCCTCTTCTGGTTTGCATGGGCATGATGGAGAACGTGATCTGCAAATGAAAGAAAAGTTATCGATGTAAGTTAGGACCAATGATAAGTTTGGCTCGACCATTTCAACCTGCACATGCACGTTCCATAAAATAAGATTTTTATTGAATGCGACTTCCTGCATCACAGTTTATTTCTTCATGAAGGAACCTTGACCATACATTTTCTAGGGACTCTCTATGAAGCATTGGCTTGGTAACTTTGCACAAAAAGCAAGGCTGCATGCTTCCCGTTTTTCTTAGAATTCAAACTTTTTCTGACTAAAAAGAAGAGCAACTCTTTTTAATTCCAAATTTATTACTTGAAATAACTACATAAATCGAGAAGAACACAAAAAGGGCCCCTGGATTCTAAGCAAAATCGTTGGATTTATTGAATATTCTATTTACGTATATTACACATATTAAAATAAGAAATTATGGACTAGTCTGATTGGAAAATTTAGGTGGGTTTTCAACAAATGATGCACAAGGGGAGCCTTTATCAAACGACTACATTCGTAAACGCAGGGACGTTTCGGTTTTACTCCAGGACGTTTTGGTATCATCCAACGACAGTTTAAAGCAGTTTCATTTTGACCGGTAAGCCTTTATACTACACAATTTAAAGAAAAAGATTACTGCTTTTGAATATTTTGTTTCCTCCGCTTGCAGATTTCAAGAAAATTTAAACAATAGTGATCTTTAAAAAGAGTAAACTTTGGGCTTGCTTTGCAATGGTTTCTTTGCCAGATCGGGTGCAAAAATCATCGCCATTGTCACAAGATTAAATTGGATTGGAGACCCCATAGCATGACCCTAATATTTGTTTGCCTACTTTATATCAGGAATTAAATCCACACGTCCCGCCAATTACACTACCACACAAAAGAATGTCTATGGTTAGGCAATCTTGGCGTTGCTTTTTTCAGACATCTTAAAAGCTGGTCTCATTTGAATCTCCAGGCCCAGGGGACCCAACAAAGTGTCGATACATACAATTTTTCCAAAAGCTTTTAAAAAAGATTTTATTTTTAACTGGAAACTTACAAAAGTGCCTGTTTAGGTATGTTATCTTTTATACAAACTTTTTCTTTGTGACTACAGACACCAAGTTTTGATTGAACTCCAACAAGTAGCCGAGCCATCTTTACAACAGTTGTGGCAACCCGCTCCAATAATCTCTTATCTTAGCAGAGGAAGAGGGAAGAGAGCTAGGTCAATCTTATTTGTCTATCACTTGTTCATTTTTTAGATCCAGAATGTACAAGAATTTAGAGGTCGTAGTACAAACGTTTAACTTAGTATTAGTAAACTTTACAGTATAAGTTAGGCCTATTGAAAATCAATAACATACAGAACAGCATGGTAATACCAGACTCGGAGTGAAATCGTGCATCTACGTACGTTACAGAAAAATGCGCGCCTCACCATGTTTTGGGATTGTTGAAGCGCAGCAATTATGGCAAATGGAGTCTTTATGATGCTGATGAGATCTATAAGCATTTCAGTTTATTTTCATGAACGTAAATAGCAGAAATATGTCGACAAAGTTATTGACTATAAAATTTCAAAGACAAGTGCCCGGTAACTGGATTTACTATTTTCAAGACCAAGTTTTTGCCATTGGAACTCTTAGACAGAAAAATCTGACTCTCGGAGGGTTTTTTTTAACGATTTCTGACTTTTGGTGGTGCCCCCTCCAGAGAGTCAGAAAACGCCCCAATTCAGCCTGTAGTGCAGGTTGTTGTTCGATTAATACACAGCGTTAATGGGAGAAAG